>JAOXNT010113576.1:0-13619 GCA_028565815.1 Cletocamptus dominicanus | reverse complement strand
CTGGAGCTTGTGAGGGATTTATATAGAAAATGAGGGTCTAGCGTATTGTTTAATTGCCTGTAAAAATTGTTCTGAGGTACGAATTGAGATAAGCTGACTTTATAGAGCAACTTTTTATTCAAATTTTCACGTCCTTGCATATCTTAATATACGGGAATTCAATCAGATATCACACTATTTAAAGGTATATGAGTAGGTGCGTATAAATAAGAAAAATTTATTATTTTACAATTGTGCAACAGGCACAATGTGCAAAAATGTATTAAAACGCATTTTACACACAGCGTTGGGCTTAATTGAAATAGCTGACAAGAAATGGAAAAATTCATTGAACTTAACACTGATAATATTGATTCTGAACACATTTGTTGTGCCATATCTGACAAAAAATGTGCTGACAGCTATCAAGCAAAGAAGGATTGGCTCAAAAAGGAGTTTAGCAATAGATATGTTTTTAGACGACTTGACGAAAGAGCAAAAGTTTTTATTGAATACGGGCCAGCTGAATTTGCGTGGGTTCCAATTACCGCACCCAACTATATTAATGTCAACTGTTTTTGGGTATCAGGTAAATACAAAAAAAATGGATACGGAAAGGCACTTTTGAAATCTGCAATTGATGACGCAAAAGAACAAGGGAAAAGCGGACTTGTAACCGTTGTGGGAACGAAAAAATTCCACTTTATGAGTGACACAAAATGGCTCTTACAACAAGGATTTGAAGAAATCGAAAGAATCTCAAGCGGATTTAGTCTATTGGCAATGATATTTGATAAAAGTGCAGACAAACCAATATTCAATGAATCTGTAAAAAGTGGGGAATGTTCTGACAAAAAGGGAATCCTTAGTAGAAACAGCAGATAACAGAAATCTACTCTTGAAAGTGATTAAATTGAAGACTATGGAAGAAGCACAAAACGCTCCAAGTCCCGCGACAATTTTTAGTCTGTTTTTAGACGGAAAGTTTATGACTACTGACTTAAGTGTATGTATGGACAGTCGTTTCGATAAAGTGATTGCGAAGTTGAGATAATAGGAAGCGGAAGCCTAATAAAGTTTATAGTGCATACCCTGCGGGATACCCATCATGGCTGAATCCGTTATCTCTCACTAAATCATAGGACAGGCAAAAATTTGCGCTTTACGTAACAATTACATATATGCACGTATAATAGTAGGGATATGGTTAAGAAATTAACATTGAGCTTGAATCAGCATGTGATATAGAAGGCGTAGAATTATGCCAAACAATACGGAACTAGCTTATCTAGAATGATTGAGGCATACTTTGAGTCTCTAACAAATCAACAGAAGGATATGACTGAAGTTGAAACTACACTATTGGTAGACAGCCTATGTGGTGTTGTAGACTTACCAAAAAATAGGACAGTGTAGAGAGAAAGTCCAAACTTTACCCTGTATGAAAAAATCAAAGTTTACCTTTAGTCAAATCATCAAAGCTCTCAACGAAAAGGAAGCAGTCTCCAGTGGGGATGACCATATTGTTGTATTTGGAAAGTTATTCAAATCTATGGCCTGCTTGCATTTTCCGGCACAATGGAACCTGTAATAGTCAACAATTTTAATCCGGGTTAAACATGCTGAAGTAGTGCAACTGCCTTCGAATATTTCTGTAGTTTTCAGATCTCGGATTGGAAGAATCGTATGGAAGCAGTACCTATCTTTCAACCCAAGTATGCATAAGAAGGTTGTAGCGAAGCTCAGAATAGCTGATTTACACAAGGCATGACAAGGAGAATAGCCGTAGCTATGCTAAAGCCTTACCTTCTTTAGGACAGTCCTGAAAATGGTAAGGCTTCATGCTCAAATGATGAAACAATAAATACAGATTGCATAGAATCAATGCTACGTGAAAGAAATAGGGTAAAATATAACGGACAAGATATTGGCTGTTCATTTTTCCTTGAATTATTTCACTATCAGAATAAACCATTCTTTCTTCTTGGAAATCATTGTGCTGATATGATTAGCTATCCATTTGATTGTGAAGGAAATTTACTTTGTGAAGACGGAGAAGATTCTGAATGCCAAAATTTTTATAATAATGCTGAAAGAATAGCAATAATTGGAATTGACAAATAAAAAATTATAAAGCAAATATCAAAGAAGGAGGATTGAACTGTAGAGAAGGAGTGAACAACGAACAAATTTCAAACTAAATCATTAGTGTTTATACGTTTCATAAACCATCTTTTTCTATGAGAATAGACTATTACATATGAATTGGTCTGCATCTTGTAGGATTGACACCAGATAATGATAAGGAAATTATTATGCAAGCTGAACCTATCTTATTTCCCCACATTAAAGGAGATTTATTGTCAGGAGGTAAAATCGATCTACCCGAATACTTTCAAGATGGTTACTCATTGATTTCTCTAGTATATGAGGTCAATGGATACTATCAAAAGGCGCAAAAGCAATCACAGGAATGGCAAGACTTGTGGAGAGCAGAATTTGAGAATAAGAGTATTGGTTTTTATGAAATTCCTATGATTTCAAGAGGAAAGCAATGGATGAGTTTCATGACCAATACTTGGATGCGGAATGGAATTCCTGAAAGTTTTCATCCAAATGTCATCACAGTTTACGGAGAAAAGAGGAATCTAGCGAACCTATTCGGGATTGCTAACACAAAAGACTGTTTCACTCTGTTTATGAATGGAAGAAAAGAGGTTATTGCAAAATTTGAAGGTAGCCCCAAAGAAAAAAATGTCAAGAAAATTCATTTATTGATTGAAGAATAAATATAAGCCCATAACAAAGTAGATAAAAAATAGACGAAACAGTACGTATTGTAAAGCTTATGGCTCGCATCAAACTATATGCTTTACAATAAGTTTGTCAGCTCGAAATCGCCTAGCTTTCATATTCTCACCGTTCTATAAATGAACGGAACAGTTAATCACGAAAAAAAGGGGAAAACTATGAAAAATATGATTCTAAGAATGTATGTTTTTTTCATCACTTTGTCAGTATCTGGTCAAACGGAATTCCTTGGTGATTGGATGGTCAGCGTAAATTCCGGAATAGAAGCGCATGACAAAAGGCTGTTCAATTATGCGAAGCCAGAAAGGGAAGCTTTGTTAAGAAATCAGCCAGAATTTTGGGGCACCTACCACCTTGGAGTAAATGCGAGAAGAAAAGTTTGGCAAAGCATGAGATTCAGCATTTTTCTAGGAATAGGAGCAGGCTACGAAAATGCAACGTTTTTAAGGCCTTTCGATTCAGGGTATTTTGGCGAATCTAGACGGATATTATTAGTAACAAATAAATATGAGAAGATTTTTCTCCCTTTATCTTTCTTAGCTTTCTATGAATTAGGACATCATTGGCTCATCTCAGGGGAATTGGCCTCCAATTTTCTTGTATTTAGAAGTGTCGATAATACATCTGTGAATAATTCAGAATTTTTTCCTTTTTCGGAGGGTACTCTTGAATTAGATGATATCCAATTGAGGCTTGGGGTAAATTACAGGATTGACAGATTGTTAATAGGTCTGCACTCCAGGGTCGCTAATTTTCAGAAAATTGACAGGGTAATTTTTAATGAGATTATCAGGGACCCCCGAACGGATAAAAAGTGGGAGTGGAACAGTCCTTTGAGATTTGACTTGACGGTGGGATACACATGGTGAATTGAAGAAAAAATGAACTGGACATAACATAGCATAAAACAGCAAGTTGGCATGTGGTTGGTATGGCAAAAGTTGTAAGGTAATACGTATTAGGTATGGTGCTAAGCAAATGACATTCTTTTTCTTGATCTGTTACTATGGTTCATAAGGCCGCCTTAAAATCACTTTTATTATCCTATAAACTTGAACTTCCATCAAGCTGTCTATGCCCACACATTAGCGTCGACGATTGCCTTTACTAGCGTCTGTGGTCATTTAGTTGTATTCTACTCGCTCGGTTTTCATAATCGCTTCCATACAGAAGCGGAGAAGTTGGTTCATCCCCTCTTCCTATATTACTCACTCATCAATAATTGCTTTCGTGTAAATCGCATCTATTGATTGTTTTATTGCTCATGATAAGATGATAAAATTTGTAATTTACATGCTTTTTTCAGGCTAGGGCCCATAAAAATCTTGTCCACTTAATGTAATGTATCCCTAGTATGGAATATAATCATGGAAATATCTGCATGAAAAAGTTGTTTACCTTATTTTTACCATGCATGTAATTATTGTAAGTGAGTCTGGGGATACAAAAGAACATAGTCATAGTAGAAGACGATCGAATTATAGCTGAGAATTTAAAAGAACAGCTACATGATATGGGATACCATAATGTTGCGATTTGTTGGGATAAGACTAGTTTTACCTCTTATGTAGAGAATCAACACTGTGACATTATATTTGCGGATATTAATTTGGGTGAGTCTGAACCTAGTGGGATAGAGTTGATCAAAGATGCTCGCATTGATGATACATCCATCATTATTATTATAAGTGCATATAATGACGAATATTATCGAAAGCAGGCTGCAGATATTCATGCAGATGCGTTTTTGATTAAACCAATAAGTCCGAATCAAATTGCAGTAACCCTTGAACTTGCCATTGCAAATCAGTCCAAACGCCAAAGACGCAGAGGGTCGACCGTAAGTTCATCCATGAATCACGCAACCGACCATCATTTTTTTGTAAAGGTGAAACATAAATATGAAAAAATTGAACTTGCAGATATTCGAATAATTCATGCCAATGGATCGTATACAGAAATCGTGATTGGACAAAAAACAATCACTGTTTCAAGTAGCCTAAAGGGAGTATTGGAACATTTAGGCGCAGATGAAATTGTGCGATGCCATAGAGGACATGCGGTGAATCTTTCTTATATTAATGCATTTGATGATCACTGGGTCTATATCAATGTAGGAGATAAAGTAGAAAGGGTCCCGATTGGGGCTTCCTATCGCTCTTCCTTGTTACTGTGTCTTCCGAAACTCTTTCGATGAAGCACCTTGCACTTTCATTCCTACTTGTCATTGTGTGTTCATTTCACAGCAAATTGAACTCACAAGATGTTGCTAAGGCATCACATAGTGTGGCCAATGATACATTTGTCTCGTTTTCAATAGATACCTTGTTAAAATTAGCTCATGATTATACCTACCATAATCTGGATAGTGCATTGTGGTATGTGAATAAAGCTTTAGTTCGTATCAAACACTACAAAAAAGAAGACCGTAAAGATAAGTTGATTGATGGATTATGGCGAAAAGGAATGATCTATCATGGAATGAATTTGGTGGATTCCAGTCAGGCATATTATCAGTTAGCTTCTTCTTTGGCAGAGAATTACTCCCGATCCATTTATTTACAGATAAAGTTGAATCATTTTGGTCTACAGGTGCAACAGCGCACCTTAAATCTAATCCCTTCACTGGAGTATTTTGAATCAGGCTTGGATACGACGCAGCAAAGTGAGAGGGAAATCTATTATTGGACAAAGTATTTTATTGCCAGAGCTTACGAGAACGAAGGAGATTTTAACAAAGCTGCAGAAGTACTGATACCTCTGCTTGATTTTCCCAACAAGGACATTCGAGATAAGCACCGAGGAGGAAATTTGAAATCGATTGGGAGGTGTTATCAACGATTGAAGATGTATCAACTGGCAAGACAGTATTATGAACAAGCGTTACAATATGAGGAGAAAAATACTTTTGATTGGCAGGACATACTCCTAGATCTTGCCCATATCAATGTGGCCTTAGCGGATTATCACAACGCACAACAACTCTTACAATCACTTGATTATAAATCCCTAGCAGTCTATGATAAAATCAATTATTTGATGGTGGCCATTGATTTGGCCGTACATGGACATCCTTTGGATCGAGAAAAGGTTGGACTCTCAGAGCTGGATCAACTGTTAGGAACAGTGGATGATGATTACCTGACGGTCAAAGCCTTGAGTAAAAAGGCTCAGTATTTACAACATAATAATGCCTTCAATCAATCAAAGGACGTAATCAATACGATTAAGTCTATTTGTAGTAGTCTAGAATTCATAGAATTGGAAGATGAAATCAATCTTTTACAATTGGAATTGAACCAATGGGCTTTTTCAAATTATGATGTCGCATTTTACGATGCATTTAGATCATATATTTTGAAAAGAGATCAGATAGAACGAGAGATAGCCGAGAATAGCGTCAATGAGCAAAAGATACTGTATGACACGGAGAAGAGGTTGCTCGAAAATCAAAAGCTGAAAAGTGAACAATTGTTACAAGAGTCCATTATTGATCATCAACGAACATATATCTGGTCAGGAACAATTGCCTTAATGACCATTGTCATATTAAGTGTCTTTCTTTTTATACAGTACAACAAGCTTAAAAAACTAAATATTCAGATATCCGAAAAAAACGATCAGGTTTTGACATTAAACAGGGAATTGAATCACCGAGTGAAAAACAATTTGGCATTTATGACTTCATTAATGGAAATGCAGGCCAGAAGAGTAGAGCATCCTGAAGCCAGCCAAGTAATCATGCAAGGGCAGACAAGATTAAAATCGCTTTCTTTGATGTATGACATTCTGAATAAAGAAAAACAAGCAGAAGAAATTTCTTTGAAAACCTATATTGATGACCTAATGGGGCATTTGAAGTCGATATATTCTACCACGGAACGGCCAATTGTTATATCGACTGCAGTCGAAGTCAAGACCTGGAATGCGCAGGATGCGACCAAGATAGGTCTAATCATTAATGAATTGGTAACCAATACCGTAAAATATCAAAGCTCAAAACCATCACTGTCTATCAACATAGCCTTGAAGTCCGAATCGCTTGAAGTGTTAGAGATTACGTACCATGATGGTAGCATAGTGGATGAAAGTAATGATCTCAAGATATCAGACAAAGGGGCTATGGGGCATTTATTGATTAAGCTCCTTTTAGACCAAATGAACGGTCGTGTCACATTGAAAATGGTCTAAAGGTCTATTGTATTGACGGTTTACATAAAAAACAGAATGATTAACAAAAGATATACCCGTGTTGAACTTCCAAGGTTCTAAAATTCTGGATGTTTCTTTATATTGTTTCTCAAACAAAACCAAGCTGATGAAGAGCCTGATGACCTGTGCCCTTTCCCTATGGACGCTTATTGCAGTAAGTCAAAACATTATTAATGTGAACAACACCGCCGCGGGAGTCAATGCCGACTATACCACCCTACAAGATGCGGTGACCCATGCCACGGCAGGAGATATTATCTATCTGTATCCCTCTTCTGTTTCCTATGGAGATGTTTCGATCGATAAACAGTTGACCATCATAGGGCCCGGCTACTGGGTACAGCAAAACCCTAGTCTAGGTATCAATACCTATCTAGGTAATGGGATTATTGGCAATATCAACATCGGGGCTGCCGGCTCTGGCACGATGATTACAGGATGTGATTTTCATTATATGGCGGCAGATGGTGTGGCCAATATGGTGGTGTCGAGGTGCAGGGTGAGGACTAGGATTCAACTTAAAAATACAAGCAATGTCTTGGTGGAAGGGAATTATTTTGATCGTGTAAATAATAATAGGGAAGGCAGTCAAACGGATGATAATTGGATGCATTTATCTGCAAAAATTAATAACAGTTCCTTAATTGTCAGGGGGAACCTGTTTTACGCGTATAATGCATACTCAGATGATGGTTACTGTTCATATACTTATAACTATGGCTATTTAGATAATATTTATATCGGTCCCACCTCAGAAGCTATCGTAGAGCATAATGTGTTCAGAGATCGATGCCACTTTCACAATGCAATTGTTAGAAATAATATTTTTTTGATGACTGATCAATTAGCTGTTTGGGGTAGTTCCTCCTGTTTTGCTAATCCCATCTCTTATAATGCATCCAACTGTCAATTACAGCATAATATTCTTGTCAAGAATCAGGGGGGATTGCCTCCCTCCAATCTTGTCGGGGTCGACGTCAACAGCCTCTTCGAAGGCTATCCTACACAAGGATCTCGCTCCTTTGATGATCGATTTATGCTCAAGGCAGGCTCGCCGGCTATCGGTGCAGGAGTGGGTGGTGTGGATTGTGGTGCCTTTGCCGGAGTGAGTCCGTATAGATTATCCGGCTTGCCATTTATACCTGTGGTTTATGAGTTGAGTGGACCATCTCAGGGGACATCGGCGAGTGGGATTGATGTGAATGTGAAGGTAAGGAGTAATAATTAGTCTGAATATTGTCTGAACACGATTTTTAAGATATTATGATGGCCACGATAGTAAGATGAAAGTAACAATTGATAAGTAGATAAACATAGAAATGACAATAGATGAATTGACATATAAGATAATTGGATGTGCAATGGAAGTACATAATCACTTAGGCAATGGTTTTCAAGAGGTTGTTTATCAAAGAGCTTTGGCTATAGAATTTTCTTTACAGAATCTGGATTTTGCAAGAGAGTTGGAAATGGAACTTGAATATAAAAATGAAAATATTGGAACAAGAAGAGTGGATTTTTTCGTGGCGAATAAAGTCATGGTTGAAATCAAAGCAATAGAAAAAATAGAAGGAGTTCATAAAGCACAGGCTATAAACTATTGTGAAGCTTATAAAATTGCTGATGGCTTATTGATAAATTTTGGTGGGGAGAGATTAGAGTATCACAGAGTTTTTAATAAAGATTTAAAAGACAAATTATCGTGAATATCCCATGATCTTATAAATCGTGTTCAGACATCACAGTTCAGACAATGAGTGCAGAGAAGAACATAGCAGAATGAAACATATCTTCACTATATACACCATCTTTCTTAGCCTACCGTTATTCGGTATGCAGGATACCCTCTATCTCGATGTAGCCAAGAACGATACATTGTCTATTGAAATAGATACTACAGCAGATACAGGTATTGTAACGTCAATGAGTATATTGAATAGCCCTACTTTCGGCATTGTAGGAGCAATTGATACCAATGGTGTTTTTGAGTATGCAGCCTTTAATACGGCAGGGATAGATACGGTGATGACGGAGGTGCTATTCGACAGTGGATTTGGTGATACAAGCTATTATGTGATTACTGTGCTCCCTTCGCTAGATACCACTACAAGATCCTTGGTGGCGGGGTCAACTCAAAATATATGCTATACGAATGAAGTAGGAATGGTAGACACCAGTTATTTGATACACAGTCAGTTTTTTGGGAAAGTAATATATACGGATAGTGTCAATGTGTGTTTGGATTATACGGCACCAGATTTCCCGATAGAGGAATTCCTTCAGATAGTGGTAATTGGTGAAAATGGCTTGGTGGATACAAGTATAATAGAAATTATTTCAGATCCATATCCCAAGGCAAATTTGACGCTGGTCGAATATTTTATCGACAATGACCCTGGGGAAGGAAACGGCTCGTCTTTGTCTTTTCCGCAAGATTCCTTTGCTGACATTACCTTTCATGTGGCATTAGATACACTTGCTTCAGGCATTCACACCTTGTATGTGCGATCCAAGGATGCTATGAATCGGTGGTCTCTTCCTCAGAAGCTGGTCTTTTATACGCTACAAGGAGATCTTTTTGATGGATTGCAAACCATGGAGTATTTTATCGACACTGACCCAGGCTATGGCAATGGACAGTTTCTTCCCGCAGCCAATGACAGCATCGTGGACGTATCATTTAATCTGGATATAGATGCACTTTCTCCGGGATTACACACCCTCTATGTGCGAGCAAAAAACAGTTTAGGATACTGGAGTTTTGCGGCAGCACATACCTTTTTTAAGGTGTTAGGATCAGCAGAATCGGATATCGTTGAGCTGGAATATTATATCGATACTGATCCCGGCTATGGGGCAGCTATTCCCATAAGTATAAGTCCGGCTGATAGTTTGGATATGGTGGTGAATGTGGACTTGACATCTCTATCTACGGGGATACACACCCTGTACCTACGCGGGAAGTCAGAAAATGGATTTTGGTCTAATACGCAATCCCATACCTTTATGGTATTAGATGCAGTAACACAGGAAAAAGACATCATCGCCCTCGAGTACTTCTTCGATATAGACCCTGGTTATGGTAACGGAACGGATATTTCTATCAGTCCTAACGATACCATTGATATGGTGGCTCCCGTATCCTTGAGCGGATTGACGCAAGGTACGCATGAACTTTACATCCGAGCGATGGACGAGAACAATAATTGGAGCTTTGTGATGAAACAAGAAGTGGAGGTAAGCATGACGGATTCCCTTTATCCTGAGATAGTTTTTGAGCCAAATGGGATGACACTGGGAGCATCGGATTGCTACAATGAAGTGTCGGGTGATCTGTATATAAAAAATACAGGTGACAATTCACTGACTTATAATGCTATTCATTTGCCGTCTTGGTTGTCTGTGAGTCCCAGTAAAGGAAGCATTCCTGTCGGAGATAGCCTACTCGTAGTGATTCATGCCGATCCTCAAGGATTGACAAGCAGTCAGTACATAGAAGATATACAGTTTACTACCAATGATCCACAGCATCCTGATACAACTTTTACTGTAGTTTTCAATGTGCCGCAGGGGGGATATACCATGGAAGTGAGTGAGACTTTAGTGACCTTTGCAGAGACGCAGGTGACTATGAGTCAGGTGCAAAACGTGACCTTACGCAATACTTCATGCAGTGACGTAGCGATCGACAGTATATGGCTGTCAAATGATCTATTCTACGCCTCCTTTACAGATACCACAATACTAGAGAATGATTCTATTGGCTTAGATGTATTTTTCAGTCCGGATTCGATTGGTACGTTCAGCGATACGATGATGATCTATTCTCAAGCAGGCATTGATACCATCTTATTAGCAGCTACTAGTGTGGGTATCCCCAACATCACATGGGAAGAAGATACGTTATCGCTCACCTTTGATGATTGTGGGGTAGATACTATGATACGTACGAAGGTCTACAACACAGGCAATGGTCCGCTGTACTATGCTTGGCAAAACAATTACACCCAGCCTTCCTGGATGTCGATTGCACCCTTGCAGGATAGCATTGCCGCGGGAGATAGTGCTATCGTAACGGTTACCCTGACCAATCCGGAATTGGCACAGGGGAATTATAGGTATGAGATCGAGTGGACGACCAATGACACCCTCGCCCCGGTCGCAAGTTTGCCTTTGGTCATTGATATCATGGGCAATTCCTTCTTGACAGCAAGTGTAGATTCTGTGGATTGTGGCCTTATACCTCGTAATACAAGCAATGTTACGACCATCGACATCATCAATGATGGCTGCCGGGATCTACTGGTTTCATCCATGAGCTTTGGCACGACAATTTTTACATCCAATGTGAGTAGTGTGTTCTTGCCCGGGCACTATGATTACCCGATCAACATAACATTTAGTCCGCCCTATGCAGGTACCTTCTACGATACCCTCACCATAGCGAGCGATGCCGATACGATAGCAATTCCTGTAGTTGGAGTAGGAGATGGGGCACTGACCCAGGAGATCTATCCATTGGTCCTCTCAAAGACCATCCAGGCCTGCGATGGCATGACTATGGATACGATTGTTGTGAAAAATGTAGGAGATGGAAAAGGAACGTGGGAAGTAGCCAATCTGAATGACCTACCCTCATGGTTGTACGTACATGCTATAACAGACACCTTATATGTAGGTGATTCTGCACTAGTAGAGATCGGATTTGATGCGACAGGACTCATCAGCGATCAATACAGCACGGTACTTGAAGTGGAATTCAGTGATCCGATCACGCCGAATGTGTTTCTACCTATTGATTTGGAAGTAGTAGGGGACAGTGATCCTTTGCTATCGAGATATGACATTGTCTTTTCAGATACATACATTTCTTTATCAGAAACACAAGAAGTCTACATTCTTAATAAGGGTTGTGATACGTTCCATATAGACTCGGTGCAGTATAGATCACCATTCACCCTCAGTATAAGCCATGTCGATGTACTTCCTTATGATTCTATTGTTGCACAGCTAAGCTTTTCACCAGATAATGAAGGCATAATCGAGGATTCCCTATATATATATTCTGGCTTAGATTCTATTGGGCTTATGGTAAGCGGATCAGGTCTATCATATCCGGCAATACAACTTTCGGTAGATACTATTCAAGAGATGTTTGCCAGCTGTATGGTAGATACTTCTTTTGTAGTAGAAATCGAAAACACTAATGATAGCTTGCTTATATGGCAAGTGCAGAATAACAACTTGCCCGGATGGATTACCCTGGATAAAACTGCAGATTCCATTGTAACGGGAGATACTTCTAGCATATCTGTCCATATTAATACAACTGGATTATTAGCGGGAACTTATAGCTATGATATAGTTTTCCAGAATGCTGAGATTCCAGAGGATATGGACAGCTTGCATGTTGGCTTTGAGTTGATTAGTGATACCCTTTTATTCATCGATCTGACAAATATTGATTTTGGATTAGTGGATACATCAACGACTGTTTTACAGTCATTTGAAATAAGAAATGATGGATGTGAATCGGTGCAACTATCAGCCTCATGGGTAGATGGAATTGCTTATAATCTCGTCAATATGCCAACTTCTATAGATGCATTTTCCTCTGTATGGGTAGATGTAAGCACGGATATTATGGATCATTCTCAATATCTAGATACGCTTATCATTGACCATAATTATGGAGTAAGTCGCATAGCAATAAGTGGTCAGGGCTGTTATGTCAGTCCGGTGACAGAGCTTTTTGTTCAAGTCTGTGATGCCGATAGTGTGGGGGTAGATAGTTTGTTACTGATGAATGAGAGTGGATGTGATAGCCTCGTCATCACCTATTACCAACTCCCCAATGCGGCACCTACCAATGGGCTTGTTGCTTATTATCCTTTTAATGGCAATGCTAATGATGAGAGTGGTAATGGGAATAATGGGGTGATTCAAAACTTGTCTTACACAAAAGATAGGTTTGATAAATCGAATAGTGCAGGACATTTTAATGGTACTTCAACAGAAGTTACTATTACAGACTATGGTATTCTACAAGCTAATAATTTGACAATTTCTGGATGGTTTAATTGGAGTGGAACTTTATCATCACAACAAAGTTCTGCCATACTGCAGAAATATACATGGTCAAATGGTGCTAGGAATTTAAGAATAGGTTGTAATGGAAATTCTTTAAATATTAATGTTTGGTATGGAAGTAGTTCTAATCAAAATATTAGTCATAACGAACCAATAAATTTAAATGTTTGGAATCATTTTGCGATAGTAATATCACCATCAAACTATTTAGAAATATATGTAAATAGTGAACTTGTGATGGAGGTTCAAATGCCAAATTCAATGCAGTTGTCCTCCCAACCTATTAGAATTGGCAATCTAGCATTAGGAGGAAGTTCACCTGGTAACAATCATCATTTTAACGGTGAAATAGATGATATTAGAATTTATCATAATACGCTTTCAATTGAAGAAATTGGATACTTATTTCAAGAAGGCATAGGGGCTTATTCAACAACAGACTTATATTCCACCTCCTGTACCCCTGACTCCGTAGGCATAGACACCACCATCCTCGCAGGAGCCAACCAATACGGCTGCGACTCCAC
>JAOXNT010113354.1:0-13648 GCA_028565815.1 Cletocamptus dominicanus | reverse complement strand
GATAGCCGCAAAGCACCATCAGTTGTGCCTGAATGCTCAACTGTCAGTTTGCAGCATGCGGGAATACGGATGATGATGTCCGTAAATTCTTCAAATGTCGGTGCCCATGAGTATGTTCCGTCACCGTTATCAGTAATTGTTTCTGAGTCATCAGAGCCAAAATGATCGGCATGGTAAAGATTTCTGCATTTGCTTTCTATACAAACCCAGCAATATTTATTTGAACAAGGCGACTGAGAAACAGTGAACTCATACTGTCCAGCAGGGAGTGTCTGTTCGTCGCCTCTGTTTATGATTCTGTAATTAGAGAGTTTTTCCCCACAAGAGAGAATGCGGGTGACATAGACCCTATCGCAGTTTGTGAATATCTCACTATCTGCGCTAAGTGTAGCTGCTCTTGTCGTGTTTGCTAATGAAAATTCAAGTTTCATAGACGGAAAAAAACCTAATTTTTATCATTCCATTGTCTATAAATCCTATTTGTCTATACTAGCAGCTTAGTTGTTTTTTATCAAAAACTTAAAAAACATTGTTAATCCTTTTTGTTAAGAATAATCCTGTACTGGTCTATGGCAAACTCAGCGTTTTCGATAGCTCTGTCTTTCCACTCTTTAGGCCATGCCTTTGTTACCGGCCTTTCTTTGAGATTATCCCGAAGATCAGTCAATTTCTTCATAGAATTATGCGTAAATATGTCAACACCATTGACCAGCTTTCCGGCATTTTTGCCGCTTAGTCCAGTTCCCTTGGCTCTGGTGTAGCTCTGCGCCATGTGGTGTATCGCTTCCTTTTTGGTATATCCGGCTCTTACCCATGCCTGGGTAAAAAAGTTGTAGCGACGCATTAACTTCTGATTGGCTTCAAAGTCACTGCGAATGCGACTGACAATATCGGCTTGCGATACTGTAAGGTTTCCTCTTTCAATAGCTTTTACCAATGCCGATATAGAACCACGCTTCCGGTACTTTCTGCCTATCTCATAGCCCAGATTGGTGGCAATTTCAGGCACATAAACCTTCTTCATGGACAAACCAAGATTAGCCATTAGCGTTTCATCACGCCCTTGATACTTCCCGGTTAACCATGACTCTCCATAAACAACTTCATAGGCTTCTTTCAAGACACCAGGCGCAGTTTTATCTACAAGAACCTTGATTCTGTTTTCCCATTTTTCCCACCCTTCAAGTTGATCACCTTTCCAATCAATGCCTCTGGCGGCATCCAGTATCTGAGTGGCATTTGTTCCACTGCTGCCACCTAAAAGCATGTTAGATAACAGATTTCCAATCTGATCCATTGCCTCATATTCGGTAGACGGGGAGGGCAGTGCATTAAATACGCCAAAGTTGTTCAGCCTCGCGCTGTTCAGCGCATAGATGTAATCACCATCTTTCACAGCTAGCGGCTCATACTTAACCGCACCGCCCCATGTCGAAAACATCATTAGCTGAGACATACCTAGCCGTTGGTCTGAATCCATGATGTTGTCGTCTTCATCTGAATCCAGCCCCTTAACTGCTTCAGCTATTGGCTCAATCAGTGCATTCATCATTAGTGGAAACAGGCTATACCCATAGATTCCCGCTGCACCTAACCCGGTTATTATTCCGCCGTTACCTATAGCTCTTGCCGTAATTGACCGCAAGAGTGCGGCTTCCCATTCTTTATGCCCGCCAGCTTGCGCCTCTTTCAAGTCGGCCAATTCTTCACGAAACAATCTACCTTGTTCAATGGTGATCTTTGCCATCTGCATCGTGTGCATGATGTAATCGCCTACAAAATAACGATTGTTGTTGTGTGCCATGTGCTTAGCAAACTGTGGTGATACACCCCAGTCTGTATTTTGTCGCAACGTCTTATCAGCCGCCTCACGCTTGATAGCAGACTCTAATGCTTGATTGTATGCATCTTGTGTTTCGTAGTCAGCACGATTAAGCTTTGCCTTCCACTTGAGTTCAGCCTTATCCCGCTCGATCATGTAGCCGATGATTTTCGGCATATCATCAGAAAACGTATAAGCATCCTGAATCCAGTCAAAAGTGTCATCAATAGCTGATCGCCCACGGATAGCCGCATCTTCGGCTCCAGCCTTACCAATAATGGTTGTTATTCCTTGTAAAAATTTTTGATAAAACGTGCCTCGGGTAGTGATTTCCAGCGTACCGGCTTGTATCCCTGTCCCCAATACCCGCATTTCGTTCATTTCGCGGATAATTAACTCATGGTAGCTTTCATTGGTAACGCTGTTTTTTTCTTGTTTCCGCTGTATCCATGCCTCTCTGTATGCCTTCGGCTGACGTGCCAGTTTGTTGAAATACAGCATGTGTCCGTTAGCAAAAGCAACGGAAGCCGCACCTAAATAGTTGGCTGCGGCTGTGCCTGGATTAAGCACGGTCTGTCCGAACTTGATAGAACCAATGGCATCATGCGCCATTCGCTCAAACATATGTTGGTTAATATCAGACTGAATATTAATTTGCTCTTCAAGATTCTGCTGTAGAACAGGATCAATTTGCAAGTATTTCAGTATCGAGCCACCTTGACCAATCCCTAAGAACTCGCTGCCTTCATCTGTAATATCTGGGGAACCTTTGACATAGGCAATATCGCCACCAATCCCCTCGACCAACTCTTTTGCAAGCGTATGATTTGCCTGCAATGAACGTAATATTTCCTTTTGCTGGTAAAGTGAGAATACGATGTTTTCAACCGGGTTTTCGATGGGCTCAAGGAACTGAATTTCATGGTAATCAGACGTGTTTTCACCGGCATCCTGATCAAGCTTTCTGCCGCGATTCGCACTGATATTTTCCAACTTGGTGAACGTCCCGCCCTGATAAGCTTTGTTATCACTAATCAGCTTTCTAAGGTAGGCTTTCACCTCTTTAACGTACTGAGTGTTATCAATGCTGCCTTTGTCGCGGTTACTCTCAAAGTGAAACTTTTTGTACAAATGCTGTAACCGATCATATTTCCTAGCAATACGCTCTTGCTCAGCAATGGCAATTTCTTTAGCCACCTTGCCGAACTTGCTTGCTTTGATTTTTCTGATTTCGGCCTCAGCCGCTAACTTTTGCTCATACAGCGACCCATCAGGATTTTTTACACCGTTTAGCTCATCCAGCATTTCCTGAAAAACTTTTTTTTCGGCTGGGTCTTCAAACGCACGATACCGCCTGTGCATCCAGTCTGAACGATATTTGCTGGCAGTTTGACGCAATTCATCCAGCATCACACCTAACTGAACAGGATCAATGCCTTCACGCTCACCCCATGCACGCAACAAAGCTACCTGGCGGTCAATTTCAATCCTGATATTTTCGGCATTGTGGATAATGGCATCAGCGCCAGTATTTACAAATTCGTCAGCTTCATCCGCAACAGAAAGTGCGCTTTTATTCTTTATCCCCAATGACTCAAATAGATTGCGAACACCATTTTTCATGACCTCTTGATTAACTTCGGTATAACCTTTTGATTTTAAGATAGCCTCAACGCGCCGTGCTACATAGTAATGACGTTGCAGAACCTTACGATTCTTTGCATGATCCAGGCCGGAAGCATTGGCAATCACCCGGTCAATCTCTCTGGTAGACAGCATATTACCGTGGGGTGCATTCTTATACATCCACCGCCAGTACCACTTACTCGATTTGTTCAGCCGATTCCGCAGCTTCTCACCTTCCTTGCTGACAGGTAGCACCGTGCGATTCTGCCCAATAGGCGTAGGAATAATCCTTAGCGTCCGACCATTCCTGTCAATCTTCATGTCGAATACGGTTTGCTTTCCAACAACGCTAGCAGCTTGTGCTTTCAGTATTTCCTCAGCAAATGACCGCATATCATTATTCTTGCCGCCATCCGTCATATCAAAATAAAACGCATCCTGTGCTTCACGGCCAATGCGGCGAAGTTCTGAAAACTCAGCATCCGTCAACCCATCAGGCCGCATAGCCTTCTTGTCCAGCAGGTCAATAAACGATGTGCCTTGTTTAGAAAACAGCTCATTGACTAAAACATACTGTTGCCAAGGGGTAGGGTTATTCATGTCTACATCGTAAGACTCAATATAGACCGGCAATGAACCTTCAATTTGTGCACGGTAGTAACGAAAAGCTTTATCGTAAAAGTTTTTCATGTGGCGCAGCGATTGGCCGGTAGTCCAGTTTTCAAAAGAGAAGTGCGCCACTTCCTCTGAAATGGTAGAGATAATTCCCTCTAATGTTCGTTTGCCATCCTGATAAGTGTCAATGTGGATTTGCGGGCCATTGCCGTTATAGTCAGGATGAAAAAAGCCTAGCGCCCCTAAATTTCTTGCCGGATTATCAAATGTGCCGTGGAGCGTAATCATCTCTGCAATATGCGGTGGAAGTCTGTCTATATAAGCCTGAATATCCGCATCGGTGTAATCCTTTTTCCCCTGGCCGAGAACATTGGTCACTGATTTGGCCGTATCCATTTTTGCATGACGCATAGTTACATCAGGATCGCCACCAATTTCAAGACGAACAGGCCCGCCGGTATCAGCCACACTGTATGTATTGTTAATAGGGGTGGTTGGTACAGACTCGTCTAAATCAGCCAGCCTGTTTTCAATTTTTTCATTAGTTTTTTGATTGAAGCTAATCGGCTCAGGCCGTGGGTTTCTTAGTGCATACTCAGCCCGCGCTTCTGTTTTTGTTTTTGCTACTTTTTCTTTAATCGCTTGTTCACGGGTAACAGGTGTTTGCCGAATGCCGACATGCGTACCCATCGGCTCACCATCAATATAAATTTGCCCGTTCTCATTACGGATTTCGTAAGACTCGTTACCTCGCGTGATGGTGCGCACCGAGTTATCAGAAGATGATTTAACCCTGTAGCCTGCCGCTGCTGCTGCATCATTAACTGACTGGACAAATTCAGCAGGTCTTTCACTTGCGATAATCGGTTGCAGTTCAGAGGGTATAGTGAATTTCTTGTTTCCCCCGTACTTTCTGAGTTTTCGTCCAGGCATCCTTACCGAGAAAGAACGGTCTTTGATTTCCTTTGGATTGGATGGGCCTCGACTGCTGATTGAAGCATAAACAGGGACAGTCTTTCCTTTGCTATCCTGTTTTTCCCCAACCTTAACCCGAAGCCCGGAAATAGCGCCTTCTTCGCCAATCGTTTCAACCTCATACCCATCCGCTATGATTTCATTAATGGTTGACTGTGGTATGTAGTTTGATGCCTGATCCCCGTAGTTGTATTCTCTTTCAGGTGCTACCTCGACAAACTTTGTGTTGATTAATGCCGGTGCTTCCGGCTGCGCTGGTGCTTCCGGTATTGGCTGTTGAACGGGTGATTGCAGGTCAGCCCGTATCTTTGAAAAGTCAGCGCGGATAGTCGGGTCTTCTAATACGGCATTAGCCCTTGCAATAAACTGGTCGTCAGGCAATGCGCCGTTGCGGGTAAGGAAAAATTCAAAGTCATCCTCTGATAAGTTCTCTTTTAGCCGTTGCGTCATCAATGCAACGCTGCTATCTGGCGCATCATCAACATCAATCGTACCAAAGATAGCGTCCAGCTCATCTTGAGTTTGCCGGTTAACCTCTTTTATTTGTTCACGCGCAACATCAATTAATCCGCGTAGTATGTTTTCTTGCCGCTTGGTTGGGTTCTTGCCCTCTCTGATAACAGCAACGGCATCAATCAACTCTTGTGCAGAATAGGAGGTAGTTTCGGATGTATACGAACCATCCGGCTTAATGCCCCTGAAAGTCGGCCTTGATTTGCCTTGTGCATCCTCAGTCCATTTAAACCAATCAGGATTATTAGATGGATTGCGCTTGAATTGTGTACCTGACCGGCCTTCACCGCTTTGGAAGCCGCTACCCTCAACAGGCGAAAGCGATGTGCCTGTTGTATCCAGCTCATTAACCAGCATGCTGATAGCGCCAAATAAATTAGGGTCTGACAGGTCTTCTTTAAGCCTGCCTGATTTGTCTGTGGCTAGCTTTGATGTTATTCCGGTTTCAGGCGTTTCGCTTTCATTATTTTGCCCGTATATCCTTCTGTAAGCATCGTCAAAACTCTCAGAATTATCTGGAGCTATAATCCTTTGAGACAAAGAACCGGACTGCTCTGTAACATCGCGTGGCAGCAAGATAACATCGCTAGATCGCATATAATCAGCATCAACTTTTCTTTTTTGTGCCTGAACTGATTTAAGTTCATCATCAAGCGATTGTGCTGTAACAAAGTCATTTGCCTGCGTTGCAGACTCAATCTCTGATTCAAGCCTATCTTCTTCAGCTCCTAATTCATTTGATCGTCTTAACAGTGCTTGAGGATCTTCTTCTGGAGCTGGCCTTGCATCTGGTCTTGTTGCAGATAATGCTTTTCTTTTAATATTGTCAGCACCAGCCCGCTTGCCCAAATAATTAATAATCTCAGCCGCCCATGCCCGCGCCTGAACTTGCTCCTCGTTCATCTGCGATGTAATTATAGGGCGATAGACACCTCTTTCATCCTGATAGGTAAGTGGTTTCAGTCCATCAGCTAAAACGCGCTGCGCATCGTCAAAGATCAAATTATTGTCTTCAGTCCAGATAATCGCATCGCCTGCACGATTCAGAACATCAGTAAATGGCGCATCACCCTCTGCTGTGGATAGCTCTTCATCCAGCGTGCTAACCATGTTGTCAGGCAATTCAGGCGTGTCGCTATCACGGTTTTGTATAGCATTAACGGCTTCATCCAGAACATCGCCGCCCCCATTGTAGTGCTCAATCTCAAGCTCTGTTCTTTCTGAGGTTAATGCGATTCTGCGATTGGCGGTATCCGCTACTTCGCTTTGACTGACATACTGCGAACCTATCTGTTGCGGGACGATCGTTTCAGACGTTGTTCCATCAGATGCGGTTATTGAACGCCCGTCACCGCCTGTTACGGTAATAGCCTGGCCATCTTCATTAAAGAGAATATCACCCGCTCTTATTTCTCTGCGCGGCCCGATAACATCACCGCCGCCAGCAATTAAGCCGCCACCTACATCGGGGATGGACATTACGGCAGAAGTAAATGGAGTTACCACCAGATCAGCAGGCGTAACCTCTTCGTCAACAACGATTTTTGACCCAATATCACTAGTAGTATCAATAACCGTAGAAGCAAGCGCTGCTGTACCTAGTCTTGCCGCTACATCACCGCGAGTCACCTGCTTAAATACAACCTCACCGCCTTCCAGGGCAGGTTCTAATCCAGCTCTTGCGGCTATTTTTGCCGCTGTGCCAATTGCCAGATACCCGCCAACAGCAGATGATGCAAAAGCACCTGAAGCAATAATGTCTGAACTGGTCTGCGCTTTTTCTTTTGCCTCTGAGTATGCCTCTTTGTCATCGTAGAACTGCATGACTGACTCTTTTGTCATTGGCAGTTTTTTATCTTGCAAATACCTCTCTATCTGCTGGTCGAAGAATGCGTTATAGGCATTTTGCTTTGCTACGGTAGCCGCTGCTGTAGAACCGGCACCGATGCCGACCAATGGCGTTGCGAGTGAACCCACGCCGGTTGCAACAATCTGTGTCCCGGCCTCCTCAAGAATATCAACCCCGTTTTCAGCCAAAATCTTTGGAAAGACTGACGCATCAGAAAACAGGTTCTTTACGGCTGCCCCAATGTCTTCAGACTCAAACAGCTTTTGCAATACGGGGTCTTCACCAATATCAGCTCTGCGTTTTCTTGAATCCACCCAATCAGCAGCAGCTCGTTCAATCTGCGGTCGTGGGTCAACGTAAATCACATCAGGTACTTCAGAACCTATCCGATCAACTAACTGAGTAGTAACCGGGTTTGCTATCCGGTCTGCCGCATCCTGCGTATCCTCATTAACCCATGAGCGTTTAAAGTTCGGCCCCAGTCCTGACAGCATTTCACCAAATGCTTGGCCTGCACGATAAACAGGGTTTACATCTGTTTGCTTTTCGCCCTTAGCTTCCTTGTCTGCATCATTAGCCGACTCTACCGGGGACTCTTCTTTAATTACTGTAGCGCTCAGGAAGTCTTTAACCTTGTAGTCCTGCGGCTCTAATTCGTAGGGGTCTTCGTACTCGCTATCATCTATCTTAATATCGGCAACACTCTTGCCAATACCATCCATGAAACGATCTTTAAGCTTTGATTTTTTTAGTTGAGACAAATAAGGGTTTGCAAATTTGTCACCATGAACACTATCTATGTAACCATCAATATAGGTGTCAATCGGCCAGTTCTTTTCAGTCTCACCTAAATCTTTGCTTAGCAGGTATTTTCTGAACGCATCCGGCTTTATCAGGTTTAACTGTTCGTCTTTTTCTCTCGCCTGCGGTATACCAAGCACTTCCCGCGCATCAACAAAGTGCTTCTCAGCTTCCAGCGTTGCAGCATAATTATCAACGCCGGTTTTCTTGTCCTGCTCAGCAATAAAGTCTTTCAGTGCTTTTTCGTATAAGGCATTGCGGGAACGTTCCAAGTCCTCTGTTTGCGACTCAACTTCTGCCCAATCCACGCCTTCAACTTCTGCTGCATATTCGGCATAGGGGAAGTTTTCTCTGTTAAACGGAATTCAATATTTCCTTAAAAGCATCAATGCGAGATTTCGGGACAGTGGTTTTTTGCGTCATGATCTTAATTACATCTTCAACGGTAGCTAATCGTGGCGAGATGATTTCAGCAATGGCTTGCTTAAGCTCCGGCAATGTCTCTATCAATTCTGACATTTCTTCAGAACGTGGCCCTGCCACTGCTTCAAAACCTTCATGAAAGGCAACCATCATTTCATCCAGGCTTTGCAGTCGGTCAAAGTAGAGAATATCCATAGCCAATGTTGCAGCGATATTGCCTTGCAATGACTGAACATCACGCGCACCCACCTCTTGTATGGCGCGGTCAGGATGAACCGGCATAAACCCCTGCTTACCTTCAACGTCAATGTAATCAGGATTGCCCTCTGAGAAAACCATTGCCCTTGCCATGTAGCCAATTGGGTCAGGGTGGCCGGACGTTCTTACCGCTGCCTCATAGACTGCGCGTAACTCTTCATCTGTCACGATACGCCCCCTTGATTAAGCAATGCCTGGTTGTAATTCGCAGCAGCCAGCAATCTTTTTAGTCGCTCATCTTCTTCGTCGCTTTCATCCAGTGCCGTTTGCATTTCTTCAATGGTAGGGTTTTCGGATATGGCGGCTAGCTGTGTTTTTAGCTGTTCATTTTGCGCTGCCTGCTCTTGTGCGGCTACCCGTAGTGCCTCAGTCGGGTCTTCCTGATCCTGAAACTCTGCAATAGTCTCCTGAATCTCTTGAATCTCCTGCTCATTGTCTTGCTGTGCAATATTCTGCTGAACATCAACGGCGGCTGCTGGCCCTAAGTCCAGTTCTTCCGGTGGTGTTGGTTCCGGCTCTGGTGGCTGTGTGACGGTAGCCGCTTCTTTTTCAACAGCTTTTGCGGTGGCTGGTGGTTCCGGTTCAGGCTGTGTGAATATGCCAACAGCATTACTGTAAGCTCGGCCAGGGTCAATACCTTGATTAACAGCATCTTGATAGGCTTTTCTTGCAGACTGTAGAGATGCCCCAAAAGCATCAGATGCAATTGATGCGCGATTATTGCCAACATTAGGGTAGGCTGTTTGCCCCGTAGTCGGGTCTGCAATGCTTGCAAATTCAAGCGAACCAGCCCTTTGCGCTTCCAGCAGATTATCACTTCTTCCGGTAATATAGTCTCTGATTGCAGGTCGCTTGTCTTTTACCAGATATTCAGAAAAAATCTTGTCCTGTAGTTCAGGGGTTAATGGTGCTTTTTCATCAATGCCCAGCGCCTTTACTGCCTCATTCATGGTGGCCGGTGTTATCTGGTAACGCCCAACAGCAAAAACCCTATCCGGGTGGCCTTGTGGCAATGCCTGCCTGTCCATAACATCACCGACTGTCATCTGGCTAAAGTCGATTTTTGAACCTGCTGAGTCGCCTGCATTACCCCTGTTGAATGATTGATAGTCACCCTCGCCACTAGCGATTACATTTGCCAGTGTGCCGGACTGAGTAACCGGCGCAGTATTAACCGGAACCTCATAATCAGGTGATTTTGAGAAAATAAACTGTGATGCGTTGCTTGTTTTCCTTGATGTGCTGCTAGTGGCTCGGCCCTTATTCTGCAATTTGATCTGTTCAAGCTTTCGCTGATGTGCCAATTTCAGTGCTTCCGCTTCACGTTCAGTCTTGGCCTTGGTTAGTTGTGCATCCAGTTCTATCTGAGCCTGTCTAACCTGATTCTGATATTCCTGGCTATCTTCCTGACGCGCATCAATAGCCGCTTGTGTAGCTAACCTTTCTGCTGATTGAAAGCTCTGCCGTGCTAAGCGCTCTTGCCGACTAAATGCCTGCTGACGCTGTGCCTGATCTTCGCCAATAACCTCACGCGCTATCAGCCTGTCATTCTGTCCCTGTTCAGAGAAAACCCGGCCAGCCGATGAAAGTGACTGATCTGCCACCCGACCCTCAGCAGATAACAATGCACGATCCGCTGCGCCCGCTTCACGGAAATTCAATTCACGGTCACGTTGTAAACGTTCGATAGACTCTTCTCGCTCATCCAGCAGCCTTTCTTCCCGTGCCGCTTCATCCGCCCTTGCTGATTCAAACCCCGTAAAAATTGACGTTAGGGTAGGCGCTGCAATATTAGATAAACCTTTCAGGTAGTCCAGCGTCTCTTTGCTTAACACATTGCGGGTAGCCAGGAAAAATGATTCCCTATCACGTTGCAATGTCGCTTCTTCTGCCTGCCTGACTTGCAGCAGGTTAGTCCTGCGCTGAACTGATCGGTCAAACACATCTTTTGCTGTTTTGGAGTATCTGCCCAATGCAGCGCGTACCGTTTTCTGGTATCCGGTGGTGGCCGTATCCCTGCGTTTTTTTAACCTGCTGAGTGCTTTTGCGGTAACTGTCATCAGAATAACCTGTATAGCCCTATGCCTGCCTGATAAAGTGCTGCGTTTGCACCTTGCCCGAATGCTTGCAGGCTTTTAAAGCTGGATTGAATAATTGGCCCGTAATCGTAGACCGCTGACGGGTTAGTGGGCGCTGAAACAATCCCCTGCCACCGCTCTAATATATGATCATCAACCCGTGATCGCTCAGCAATTTTTGTCTGTACCCGCTTCATTGCAGTTCGGTAAACGGCATTAGAACCCAGGGCATTAGCCAACGCCGCCCGCTGCATCGGCAAGTATCCTCTGACTGTGGGTAGTGTCCTTCTCAGGTTTTCGCCATACGCAAAGAATGCTGCACCTTTAGCCCGCTGGATGTTTGACTCACACTCTTCATAGTCAGGCAGGTTTTTGTAATAGGCGTAAAATTCAGCATCTTTGTCTCTTAGTGCTTTGTAGGCACAGAATTTCTCATTTGCACGCTGCCTTAAATCTTCGGCAAGCTGTTCAAGACGATCTTTGTATTCGTTGAATCCTTCGATATACAAGATCAGTTGAACTAGCGACATAACAAGTGATGCTATTTGCCAAAAATTAGTCGTATTCATTGCACTGGCCCCAGCCCGGAATTACCAAGATTGCCAGACAGTCTTTGAATATTTACGCCCAATCCGGCACCAGCAGAGTTAAACCCCTGCAAAAAGGTTGATGCCAGCCCTTCATAGATGGACATTGATTGCTGATAAGCCGCCAGAATAGGCGCTATAGCCATTCGTGCCGTTGCCTGCGCACGTAGCACCAGTGCGGTTTTATTCTTCCTGAATTGTTCCTGTCTGCGCTTTGCTGAGTTAGCTAATATCCCACCTGTGTAATCGGCTGCGCGGGATGCGTACAACTGACCTTCGGTTGTGTTTATGGGATTGCCTTGCTTGTCGGTTGGTAGACCGCAACAATCTTCTTTAGCCAGCTTTTCAGCAAGGTTATCTACCGCTAAGCCATCTTTCATGGATTCAGGCGTAAACTCAGTCGCGTCTTCGCACATGGTTTTATCAGGAAGCGGGACGTTCAATACTTCCTGCTTGTGTAGCATCATGGGGTAGTCAACGGCTAAGTCGGTTTCATGCAGATAATCCAGCACGTTTTCCATATCATCTATTACTGCATCGCGCTTGTCTACCGCGTCTTGCCATAGGTTGTAATAAATCAATAGTTGAGCCGCAAAGAGAACTGTCCACAGCAGAGTTTGTTCCTGTAAATCTTCTCTGTCTTGGTTCTGATTATCGTACCATTCATTGATGTTTGGATTGAGTATTGTGACATCAACCATGAGCTTCACCGTTTTTGGCTGACTTAATCAGAAACTTGATAAATTTCTTTTCTTCGTCGGAAGGGGCTTCTGTTTTTATAATGTCTTCACCCAACTTTGATGCTGTTTCCCATCCCTTAGAGTAGCCTGTTAGCAAAACAGCAATGGCACTAGGCATGGTCATTAAGACTTGCGCCTGCCCCTGCACCTCTTCTGATGATTGAGTGAGCTTGGCAGCTTGTGCAAGGATTGCATTAGACACGAAGCCACCTTGCCGCTTGAAAGCAAATTTTGCGGTTTCAATAGCCCGATCATCACCCTCAAGGTGCTTTTCTATAAGCTCTATGACTTCTTTGTTCAATGCTGCTGCCTTCCCATTCCTTCGGCTTGCAGCATCCTTGCATGGACTATTTTACATTAATTCAGTGGGTTATGGTATAGGCTATAGGAACCTGAGTTTTGTGCTATATTCATTTTAGGCAAACAACAAGGAGGCTGATATGTTGCGAACCGCAATGTTTTTGTCACTGACTGCCATATCAGGCTGTTCAGGCATACTAAAACAACCAGAAATAACCCATCTTCCTAACAATTCATGGCTTGTCTATGTAGGTTCTCAGCTATTGCCTGTTAATGACAGGGTTTACAACAGAATGAAATATCATGGACTTCTGGAGGCTGAGCGAAGAGGCTGCTCAAAAATAAGAGAGGTAGGCACTGGCGGCTATCGGTGGAATGAAGCGCGTGTTTATCAATGTGCTAGTAGCGGCATTGATGTTCAGCAGCAGTTAGCTGTTTTGCGTGCCAATCCTAGAAAATAGTTCGATATGGAATCGTAATGCTATTCAGCTTTACCGTCCAAGAAATCTTTAACAATCGGCCTTATTCCCTCGCGGGCATCCATGAACGATAATGCTGCTTTCTTCACGCCTTCCAATTCACCAAGCGGGATGTGGCTGTGATCGCTTATTAGCCTTAAGTCGTCTCCGTCAAAAAGCTCAAACTCGTATCTAGCAGATGCGTTAACCAAGACGTTTTCTGATATAAAACGCAAATCCGGGAATCTGGTGTAATTAAAGTAATGCAGAAAAAGGGTCATTAGTCTACCAAATAGATCGGTTTCTTTTGCTTTTATTACTCTGTTAAGGCTTTTTGTTTTTATTATTTCGACCATTACGGGGGTCATCGGAGTGCCCTGGGTTAGCCGCAGCGTTGATCCAAATTCCCCGCCTATTTCTATTGTTATGACTTTTTCTGAGTCGCTTATCTCAAGCTCTAATTTATTGATCATTTTATGCTTCCTTCTCAACACTTCTGTTCTTGCTTGATAATTTGATTGAAGAGTAACTGCAAACGGCTTGAGGTTTGAGCTAATCCAGCCAATAGTAGCCTTTAGGCGGTTGACAAAACAACGCGCCCAA
>JAOXNT010113243.1:0-13663 GCA_028565815.1 Cletocamptus dominicanus | reverse complement strand
TCGGCAGCCAAAAAAGAGGCCTTCGCCTCTAAAAAATCACTAACAAATCTGGTGGTCGTCTTTGTGCGGCCTGCTCGCTGGTTCGCCTAAGTTGTGTGCTCCGAAGTGCTTTATCAGAATGGCTGTCGGTGTTATCATAAGGCAAATACAATGACTGGATATTTGTATCTACTTACATACCACCATTTTTTATCTTAAAAGCTAAGTAGTTACCCTTTTTATATTAGAGGGTAACAGACATAGGAGTTTACAAATTATTTACAAAATCAATATAAATTGATATGGGTAAGTCTGATAGAAATAGCCGCTTCCATGATTCGAGCTTGGGAAATAATAGCTCTGGGCAAACGAAGCGCTTTACAGTCCGCTCTCTTGCATGGCCTGCGCTCTGCCTTGGTGCTTTCCTCATTGGCGCTGTTTGTCTTGGATTTAACATGGATAACGGGCATAAGCATAGTGCTGGGGAAGACTTTGGGGCACTTTCTGGCGGTAAAACTAATCTCCCGAAAAGGTTTAGACCAAACCAAGCAAAATCAGATCCAGTAAAAGATTATAGCGAAGTAAACGATCGCGCGAAGTGGATGATTCGCACTATCATGATCGCTATTCAGCAAGACGTATACCTATTTGGTTCTTGGATGAACAGAAACTGGTGGGTGGCCAGTGATCTGGATATATGCATAGAAACCACCCCTACTGAAACCCAAAAAAGACAAATAGAACTGTTGGGTAAGCAGTTTGGTGTTAATATAGACTTTAGACGTTGTGGCCCAGGGCCTAAAGTCAAGTGCATTGAAGATTATTAAAATTTACGGTAGTGCTATTAAGCGAGTGATTTAGTGTCTTGCCTCCATGATAACAACAACTCTTCATTGTGCGAAATGCGATTCGGTCAATTTGGTAAAAAATGGTAGCAACGGAGCTGGTAATCCTAAATACAAATGTAAGGATTGTGGTTACGGCGGAGCGATAAAGCCAAAAGGTCTGAGTCAAGCAGAAAAAGATAAAGCAGTCAAGCAATATCAAGAAAGAAGTTCTTCCCGTGGCGTAGCCAGAACATTTGGAGTAGCGTGCTGCGATGGGCTAAAAAAAAGCCTTGAGCTTACCAGATGTTGTGGAGACACTCTTGCCATTTGAAGAAGGTGACGTATTGGAATTAGATGAACTCTGGAGCTTCGTTTACCAAAAGGCGAATAAACGCTGGGTTTGGATAGCCCTTTGCCGGCGAACGCGTCAGGTCGTTTCGTGGGTAATTGGGAATCGTGATGAAGAACGCTGCAAAGCCTTATGGGATTTAATCCCTGCTGATTACAAAAACCAATGATTTACAGTGATTTCTATGCAGCTTACAACAAGATCCTTTCTGAAGCTGAGGCCAATTTTGAATGCGTTGGCAAGGATACTGGGCTAACCAATCACGTGGAAAGATGGAACTGCACGCTCCGACAGAGAGTCGGAAGATTTGTCCGCAAAACGCTATCGTTTTCAAAGTGTGAATATATGCATAAATTGATGCTTAAAATGTTCATTCACGATTACAACGTATCACTCGCTAAGTAGCACTACCTTTTTAAGAAAATTAACGGTATAAAATGATGAAAAAAAAATACTTATCTAAATTATTGCTGGCTTTCTTTTCTTTCTTGACGCTCTGTGCGTTTGCACAAGATCCCGATCCCTGCGATTTTAGCCTCATTGAGATGTCGCTGGTAGAAGTAACCGGATTGTCTGGCCAACCTGCCTTTGACAATGCACAAGTCTGTTCAGCAGGTGACACCCTGCGCTTTCTGGTGAATACCGGCGGCATTGAATGCATGCCCGAAGCCATACTTACCTTAAACTTCCTCGATGTAGGGCTGCCATCAGGCTATGAGGTAGAATCCGCATCGGTAATCGGAGGTATAGGTGGCCCTTTTACACTAGGAACTGATTTTACCGCCGTAGATGTACCCGGTATGGGCGTTCGCTTTGATTTTAATCCGGGGTCTGACATCCAGATTGATATAGCCAATGGAGTTACCATCGATTTGGTCTTGCTCCCTAACTGCCAAGCAATTAATTCCACCGAATTAGGGGTGCCTCAATTAGAACTGAGCTATACTTTGCCGGGCAATATCCCCGCTGTGAAATCTGCCTTGGGTGTATCAGAAATTCTTACAGGCACTTTTGATGCCTTTTTGAATATAGTAGGAGATATGACAACGCCCTCAAGTGCTATACCCGGAGATACGGTATGCCGTACCTTGTCTATTATAAATAATGGACAATTTTCATTTTTGGATACAGTCCTTTTTTGCGATGTACCGGACATCCCCTTTGCAGAGGTTACATCTTTTGATATTTATTTGATTGAAGATGGCGTTGAGGATCCAACGCCTATTGATGGCATGCCGCTTTTGGCATCTACCATGAACGTGGATAGCCTGATACTCATTTTTGATGGTGCCATGTTTGGCGGACCTAATGGTACCTTTGAGTCTGGCGGTGGGGTGCGTTTGGAATATTGTTTTGAGGCCTCTTGCCCCGCTACAACATCTATCTCTGATATCACTGCCAAATGGGGCTGTGGAGGTGAGCTTTGTATGGAGACCTTCACCACGCAGTCCCTCGTGGTGAATTTTAACGCGGATGTCAGGATGTTCATGAACCGTACGGCCAATCAATCAAACGACCTGTGTAATACACCCCATTCATTTGACTATGTTATCTCTAATATTAGCAATGAACTTACTCCCGGGGAAGCGGATGCCTTAGATGCTGTCATTACTATAGACAAGCGAGGCTGTACCAATTATCAGTATGGCAATCTGGTAGTTACTTATCAAGAATCTGGTGGAAGTGAAGTAGATATAACAGGTACGCTTACTATTGTTGATAATCCTGATGAGATTGTCATCTCCGGCTTTCAGGATTGGAGCAGAGGAGACGTCGTTCGCATGAATTTACAAATTATTCCTACTCCTACATCTGGCGGGGTTCTCGAATGTGAGGATATTATTGATTCAAACCCAGATGATGGCTGTCTCGACCCATGCGCCTCCATGACATTTACCGATCGTTGTGGGCAAGCCTTAACCGCCATGGATAGGCAGTCTTGCTTTGAAGAATCAATATCTGTAGGCAATGGAGGCCCAAGGGTTCGTTTTATCAGAACGGTAAACGACCAGCCTTCTTTTTGTGACAATGGGCGCATGGTGTTTAGACTTGAAAATAGAACAGCGGCACCGGGTTCTGCCAATACGTTGATGAGTAATTTACGCTTCTACGTGAAAAAGCCTATGTGCGGCTTATACGAGTTTGAAAATTTTGAATATGGAGCAACAAGTACCACTGGTGAAACTGATGTTGTTGTTGATGATACTTCATTGGATAGTTTTATAGTGGTTACCCTGCCGGCCTCTGAGGAACTGCAGGCTCAAGATGATATTTATTTCTCTATGGAAGTGAGTTTAGCATGTAATAACAATGCAGCTTGCTTTGTACCGGAGGAGGAGTGCCAAGACTTAGTGGTTAAAGCCGTTTATGAGCTTTGTGGGGGCTATCATTTTTCTAATGATTTTATACAAGAAGCACCCTTTATCTTAGACTATAATTTACCTCCAGTAGGTGCTTCTCGCCTCCAACAGCCTGGGTGTAGAAATAACGTGTATTCTTACAAATATTTATTTCAAGGGATTAATACAGACGACTGTATTTTTTATTTAGAATACAAGGTAGCTCAAGTGAATGCTGATGGTACCAAAGGAACGGTACTCACTGCTGATCAGATGAATACACAGGTCAGTTCGGGTTCAGGCACTGTGCTTGAGAATTTTGTTGTTCCGGGAGCAACATCTATTGATCCGGATACTTTGGTGATTCGGGTAGAAGTTACCGATATTTATAACTCCTCGCCTACAGCGGACTTGGTGGCCAATGTGGATCACTTTACTCGCTGTACCAGTGCCGTTGATCCGGTCTTGTATTGGAAGAGCTTTGAGGTCATTATGGAGTGTGGCCCGGATGGAAGCTGCTGTACCAAGTCGCGCAGTTGTGATGAAACCCTGTGTGACCTTCGCTGCGACCCGGGGGAGCCAATCAATTTTTGCTATGATTTCTGTTTACGCACAGATGATATAACCTTAGAAAGACAAACCGTAGGTTGCGCCAGCCCCATGGATGATTCACCTGCTAGTGCACCTGATCCTATTGATTTAGGGCTACCTTGTGATACCTTTGCCTTATCATCCACGGGTACTTTTAGTCGCATTCAAAGTTTCCCTTCAGACCCTCCTTGTGACTCTCTTCTTGCTACGCAAGTTAGGATTACCACTGGGCCTTTTATGGAATATTGCCCGGGTAGTGCAGCCTTTGTATTTAATATAGACGGTTCTCCTGTAATGGGCAACACCTGCGGAAGTCCAGATACCATCCCATATACCGTATCCTTTGTTACGGCGAATTCTCCTACTATTGGTTCCTACCAAAATACCGTACTTACTTTCGACTTATCAGATTGCGGTATTGACTTTTCTCAAGTTGATGGGGTAGGAGGTGACTTCATTGACTTTAATGCCCTTTTTAAGGTGTCTTCAAGTGCTGCTAATATTGAGTGCAGCCGCTTGTTTTTAGAAGAGGAAATGACCATCCAATTTTTGGGACAATCATTTGATGGAGATGAAAATATTATCGAAGAAATTGCATGTGGAGGGCTTAAAAGAACGGACTACTTAGTGGGTGACCCTTATCAAGCGGAATTAGTTACAGAGATTCAATTCTCCCAAGATGCAGCCTGCGAAGCAGAGGTGCTTATCAATATGACAGACATCTGCCAAGAAGGTAGAGTGTTTGGCAATAGTATTGGGGGAGAGTATCGTCCCGGCTATTTGATTGATTCTATTGTTGTTGAAGTCGTAGGAGGAGAACTAAATTATGTGGATAACAGTGGTTTGATTAGATTGAAAGGGAGCCAAAATGATAACATGGAATTCCCTGTTATGGCAGAAGAAGTTTCTACTACGGTGTTTACAGACGGCAATCGCATCGTTTTTTCCAATGTAAATGGAAATTGGGAAGAAGAAGCCAACATTGTCGGGGAAGATTCCATTCTTTGCTTGACCTTTGGCGTTTCTATTGGTGAATGTTTCAATTTGCCTGAAGATCTGGCTGTGAATACTATTGTTTATTACCAAGGCAAAGGAGGTTGTGGACCTAAGGAGGTGAGTTCTGATGGCGAAGCTGTATTGAACGATGCCCCCGTACCTTTTCTAGAAAATGCGGATGCCCCACTAAAACTTGCCTCTAATGATACGGTAAGCTGGGATATCAATTTTGGCTATCTCGGCGCAGCAAATGGTAGCTGGCTGGCCATGGTTCCCCCCGACAGCTTACAAATCCTTAGTGTTACCTTTATAGCAGACGGTACCGATGTACCCCTAAGAACACAAGGCGATACAGTATGGATTTGTACAGACGATATAGCTATGAACCTGAACGAATATCAAGTACAGATCACCGCTCTATACAGCGGATGTGAACGGGAAGGCATTGATTTGTATACGGGTTGGTATTGTGAGGATTGCCCTATTGAACCGGTATCGGGAGCCTATGCCGGTGGATTTTGCGCGCCAATAACGAAACGCATAGAGGCCATCCGTGGAGAATCGGGCTTACAAATTGCCTTTACAGAACAACCCGATCGATTTATTGACCTTTGTGATACGCTTGATTTTGAAATTCAAGTCAAAAATCCTTCTGTTGCCAGCAACTTTGACCATGAGGTATGCTTATTCCTTCCCTCTGAAGGCTTCACCTTTTTGCCGGAATTTACTTGCATTGTTTATCCGGATACCGTTCAATCATTGGGTAACCCTGGTGTATACATGACGATCCCTTTGGCCAATCAAGTACTTGTGCAAAATGACACTATGATAGGTGCACAGTTAACGAATAAATGGGCCATAGACCTTCAATCCTTGTCTATCTTAGATAATGCAGAAGGAAGATTGGAGTTGCCGGGAGCCGCTTTTCCGGAAGACAATACCAACAAATACCGGATCAAATTCCGTGCCGTTACGGATTGTGACTATGTTCCCGCCGGTCAGGTTCTTGCATCCACCAATGCTGTTGATCGATGTGATGTGCCTGTTAGCGTAGACGCGGAAGCTTCTAACTTATTACCAGTTAGAGGATTGAACCCAAATGACCTTAGCCGAAAAGTAGTATCCTTGCTGCCCAGTGAAGTGGGCGCGTGTTCCGGCTCACAATCGGTAACGGTAAACATCGAAAACTTCCCTAACCCCATATTAGCCAATGAGGAAGTATGTATTACCGTGCCATCAGCCGTTTCTTTTAGCGGCGCTACGGCAATAAACCCCGCTGCATGGGACCTATCTACCCCTGTAATGACTACCGTTCCTGAAGGAACGACGCTATGCTGGACCATTCCAGAAGGTACACCTCCGGGCATCTTGGCATTTAATTTAAGCATTGCTATTGATGATACCACCTCATGTGGTGTGCTAGACTTTACCTCAATGACATTTGTTACTCAGGCTGCAGAATGTATAACTGCGGTCCCATTTGATACATGTGAAGTCACCATAGAGACAAGTGATACTAATAATATGCCTCTTGAGCTAATCCCGCAATTAACGCTCGAAATGGATCAAATAGCTGCTACACTAGGCTGTGGCCCCATGGGCTCTGATCGAGTAGAGTTATGTGTAGAGGCTGCTGTAAGAAATAATGAAAGGGACATACCCGCAGGGGAAACAATAAGCTTAACCATCTTCTCTGATGCAAATATGAATCAGGTATTTGATATGGGCGAAGAAGTAGCCATCATCTCTAATAACGATGGCATTATGGGGGGGCAGATCTTGCTTATAGACTCCTGCTTACTCATTGATGCGAGTGATGCATGTAACCTAAGTATTGCTATTGGAGCTTTGGCTTGTGGCTGTAGTACAGAACCGCTTCTTATTCCGGCAGAAGACATTGAATTATCGCTATGTAGTGATGCAGATCTAGTGTGTCAAGGTGAAACTGTGAATCTGTTTTGTGATGGTTTCCCAACGGCATTCTTATCTTTTACATCAGCACAGGATATGAATTTGGATTATATAGATCCTGCTACGGGTGAATTTGGCTTGAACAATCCACCTACCGGGTTCTATACATACACCATTACCTACAACACGGGTACGGGCTGCTCCTACACCACCGAATGTTCCATAGAAGTATTCGGTAATGTACCCGGCTTGAGCTTTGAAGGGCCTGAAAAAGTATGTCCGGGTGATACTGTCAAGTTTGAAGTGAGCGCACCACAAGTATGTATACAGCCTATAGATGGCATATCCGGTATGGGCTTAGAACTTCCATGCTATGCATTCTTACCGGAAGCAGAAGCCAATGGCATAAACAATGTAAATGAAATATTGGTAGTAGATGGCCAATCCTTCAATATAGCAGATGCTTCTACGCCAGCTGAACTGGATCAAGCGGTTGCTGATATCAACACTTTCTTGGCAGGAATAGCACCTAAAGACATTTGTGCGGTCTTGCCTTCCGGCTCTGAAGTCACTTTCCAAGCAAGATTACGCGCTGTTAACTCGATTTCTAATTATGACTTCTTTATTGCGCCAGGCTCCTCACTGGTAGAATGTGGCTTATCTACTTCGGGTAGTGTGTTGATTGAAACCTACTTCACCGATCTAAGCGGCTCAGAAGTAAATACACCTACCGCACTATGTTGTGGTCAGTCCACCCAATTGTTTGACCTGCAGGTAGATTATAGCGCTAGCCAAATAATTAGTGCTTATAATGATTATGGCCGTGGCTTCTTGGGAAGCTATGGTAAATGGACAACTGAAGGTTTCAATGATTTATCTGGGGAATATAGTGGATGTACTAATCCGACAGGCTTACAGTGGGAAATGGAGTTATATGTGGATGGAGCGACCTACACGGCATTTACTGAAGTGTATGAACCCAATGGCGAGCCTTCTGATATTATTGACGTTATGGTAGCCACATTAAATGCTTTTGGCGTACCCAATGTCTCCTTCGAAACCGTAGGAACAAACGGCGATGAGCAAATTCAGATGAACTTTTTGCCGGGCACAGATATTGGGGTCAAAGCTTGTGAATATTTCGTGGGTTGCCAGGAAGGTAGCACCTTTTTTTCGAGAGCTTGCTGGGCAGAATCCGTCGTATCTTCTACTGGAGTAGGATATGATTGTATATTTGTGCCTAAGGAGTCTTCATTCCCTTACGATGATGGTGGATGTTGGAGTGAAGAGGGAGATGTATTTATTGACACACTAAGTAATGGCATCTTTACCCAATCCGCCATTGATTCTTTTGAAGTACAAGCAGCGCAATTTATAGACAATCCTGTACTGACCCAACTGGTAAATACGTTCAAAGCACCCGGCGGTACAATTATCAGCAGCCAAGACAACTGCTTGGAAGTACGCTACGATGATGTGGGTACTTTCGAGGCATGCGCCTTCCCCGTAATCGGTGGAGGCTGTGAGTTAGATTCGATATGTGCTGATGTAGAAATTTGCAAAGATCTCATTACCGCTGATATCCGTATTGATGCTGCTGCTACTTGTACAGACGCCAATGTACTAACGGTTACTTTTGATTCGCCCGATGAAGTGGGGGGGCTCACCCTTTGTGATGCCAACGGCAATGCTATTTTAGATACAACATTCCAAGAGGCGCCTTTCTTTGCTTATGCTAACTATGGTAGAAGTGTATTAGGTACCGCAAACAAGTTTACATCTGATGGATTAGAACTTATAGCTTTCACCGATAATGCTTGTAACACAGCTGTTGGCCTATCATGGGATTTAGAAGTGTATGTGGATGGCACTACCTATTCGGGTACCTCGGCAACTTATATACCTACGGGTGATCCCAATGACATGGTACAAGTCATGGTAGATGGGTTAAACACATTAGGGGCACCTAATGTGGAGTTTGTTGTAGCTCCAAATGGGGGAATGCCAAAGATTGAAATACGCTACTTGCAAAGTCAAGCAACCCGAATAGGTTACCGCTTATGTGAAAACCTCATTGGTTGTTCACCCATTTCTACAGACTTGTGTTACGTATTTTACACCGAAGACGGAGAGCTATGGGGTGAGTTTCTTGAAGATCCAACTTTGGATGCTTTCCCTTGGACAACTCTATCCCTAGATCAAGGCTATTCTGGTGATTTTAGATCAGGCATTATTGGTGTCACTAGTATAGCCCCAAATGCCTTAGATTTCTCGCTTGCCCCTGGCGATTATTTCATAAAGCTGACTGGTAAGAATTGCAAGAATGATACGACTTATGCGGTCACCATGCCTGAAATACCAGAGCCTACCATCACGGCTTCCATCACATGCATTGATGCTACCAATTGTGTTGATGCAGACGGTAAGATACGCTTTTCAGTTTCCACTAATGGCTTCATAGATAGTGTGGCCGTAATTGGAGACGATACTACTGTGGTAGACTACAGTACCACGCCGGTACAAATGGTCAATGATAGTGTAGAAAATCTGGCCATAGGCAGCTATGACGTCATATTCTACACCGAATGCGGCCAAGAAATACAGACCTGCGTAATCAATAGTGCAACGGACTTCGCTATTATCGCAAATCCGGTGGTTGTCCAATACACAGATTGTGCGGCTGATGATGCACAGATAACGATCACGATCAATAGCAGCAGTGATATTGATAGCGTGATCTGGTGTGGCCCCGAAGGGGAGATGATCAGAGATATAGGCCCTCATGCTACCGGATATATGCCCACCACAGGCGCAGGCATTAACTTTGGTGACTGGACAGCTAAGGTGTACACGGAATGTGCATTTACTGAACAGACCTTTACCATTGATGAGCCATTGCCAGCAGCCAATGTAAATGTTGACTGCACACCTACTGCACCTGAAAATTGCTTAGATACCAGAGGCGATCTCAATATAGCAGTTTCCTATGTGCCGGATAATGGCTATAGCCCTGATAGCATAGTAGTTATGCGAAATGGCCTCGTCGTATTGGCGGATAATTCGGGGGCTACCAGTGTGGATTTCAATGACTTGATCCCAGGCACTTATCAAGTGACCGTGTTTAACTGGGATCTATGTAATAACGTGACCATTGACTGTACGATCCCTGAATCACAGGATGAGCTTGCTGCTACTATAGTCGAAAACCCAACACTTCCATGTGATAAATTATTCCCTGACTCATTTTTGAATTATGTGGTGAACTACAGTACAAACCCAATGGGCTTGCAAGTAGTGTCAGTAGAATGGTACTCAGGCTCCGTTGTAGATCCGGCTAATCTAATCCAACTCAACACAAGTCCTGACCAAATGGCGGACACGCTTGTATTAGATGCCTTTAGTGCCGGTGATTATTGTGTAGTAGTATATGCCGGTAGTTCAGGAGCACTAAGCACTTGTCCAAGAGATACCGTATGCTTTACGGTTGCTCAAGAAGCTTGCCCACCAGATTGTGAACTTAGCTTGTCAGTGACGGACACAACGGAAATGGTGAATTGTGGAGAGGAAAGCACTTTTGATTTCTCCGTAGCTTTTGCTGCTAGTGGCTGCCTTTTTGGGCCAAACACTGCTTCTGCCGATTCTGTTTACCGCTTCACCTTGTTTGATGGTATGGGCACAGCATTAGAAACCTTCGAAATAACTGATTCTGTCTTTACAGATACATTAGAGTTTATCGGATACGCTGAAGGCGATTACCGGGCTGTCATCCAATATGGATTGTCATTGGGAGGGCAATTTTTTGAATTATGCTCAGAGACATTAGACTTTGGTTTCAGTAGCGAACGAGGCACACTTACCTATACACCTATGATAGAAACAGTGAATACAGAGTGTGGGGTAGATACTGGTAGTGCAACTGTCGTTTCTGTTGTGGGTAGCGATGGTATGAATTATGATACATCCCTATTTACATACACTTGGTCGCAAGGCTTTACGCCGCTACCTTTTAATGGGCCTGCCGCCTCAGGCTTAAGCCCGGGTATTTATTCAGTAGAAGTTACGGACGCTGATGACTGTGGTGCTTCTTCTGTTGGCTTTACCATCCTTGCAGAAGGAGAGGGCAAGATCGCTCCAGCTAATATTATTGCAGGTACAAATTGTGGCGACTGTGATGGTTCTATCATCATGCCTGATAGTGCGGGCATCATATATGTGGTCACAGACGCAGAGGGTAATATCCTGCAGGCGGAAGATGCGCCTAACGATTATATCTATAATAACCTTTGTGCTGGTGATTACACCATCGTAGCCTTTAATGTATTTACACCGGATGAGTGCCCTGTAGTCTGTGATACTTCCGTACCGGTAAGCGAAGCAGGCTTTAGTGTAGATTTGGATACCGTTTCTGGCACACCATGTGCTTTAAACGATGGACGAATTACATTCTCGGCAGTTAATGGGGAATGTGGTTATGCATGGGAACTAAGAGATGCTAATAATTTGATTGTAAGCACAACGCCTACTTTGACGGGTAATATCTGCAACGATCAATCAGATGCAGGGGTGTTTACTGGATTAGCACCAGGTACGTATACTGTTTTAGGCTTTGTAGTTGACTTAATGGGCAACCGCTTATGTGAAGCGGAAAGCACCATTACATTACGCGACAATGATGTAAATATCTCTGCGGATGACCTCGTGGTTGATAGCGTTGATTGTGCCGGTGAAATGACAGGCAGCCTTACTATTAACGATACCCTACAAGCGGGTCAATCTATGGTGGTTTCTGTCATGGGAGGTGATCCCATTATGGTATTTGATGAAACAGACATGTCGCCTTATGTAGTAGACATGCTGTCTGCCGGCAGCTACAATATTGCCATTACAGGTGATAACGGCTGTGTGATCAATATTCCATTTGTAGTAGAAGAGCCCAGTCCGATTATGCCAGTGGCCATGGTGGCCGGGCCTTCTGACTGCGGTGTAAATGATGCAGCCATTATGGTTTCTGTCTCTGGTGGTATACCTCCTTATAGCATCACCTGGGACGATCCTTCATTATCTGGTTTCTCTGTATCTGGCTTAGGAGTTGGCGAGTATATCTTTGATATCGTGGATGCCAATGGCTGTGTAGTAGAGGATACTGCCTTTGTGACCTTGCCGGTTTGTGTGGACTTGTGCCCTGATGTTGCTGTTGAGGTAGCTGTGCTTGAGCCAATTTGTGGCCAAAACAACGGTTCTGCAATTGCAACCGTTTTAGATGATGCATCACTTTACTCCTTTGAGTGGAATACTGGAGAGACTACACAAGAAATCACAAACCTTGGTGCCGGTGTATATACCGTAAAAGTATGCTTGTTGAGCAGGCCGGAATGCTGCGAGAATAAAACCGTTACCATAGGTGAAATAGATGGCCCAATTGTTCTCGCTTCTTCAGTAGATGCTCCATGTGGAGGCATGGGCTCGGCTGCTTTAAACATAAGCAATGGTGCGGCTCCTTATTCGATCATACTTTCTCAAGGAGGTATGCCTGTTGATACTACAATGACAGCATCCGCTGGCATGCAAGCACCGGTCAGCTTAGATCCGGGTACATATATTTTCACTGTTGTAGATGCCAATGGATGTAGTGACTTTGTCGAAGTGGAAATTGGCGTGGCCGAAGACTTGGTCGTAGAAGCAACGCGTGACCAATTCCCGGGTTGTGGTACAGCCACCGGTGCTGTAGAAATCAGCGTGACGCCGGGTGTTGGCCCTTACGAATACTATTTGAATGGACAACTTCAAACCTCAACTACTGATCTTACGCATGTTGTAGGAGGCTTGGATGCTGGACAGTTTGTAGTGGAAGTAGTTGACTTAGGAAATGGCAACTGCTTTGGTAGGGATACCATAGAGTTAGAAAGTGCTCTACCGCCCGCTTTTGATCCATTGACTATTACAACTACACGCCCTGTATGTAGCGGTGATTTGGGAACCATAGATTATGATGGAACAAATACATCAGTGGCCAATTATGAATTGTACAGACTTGGAAGTACACTGCCTTTTGCCACATGGGCCAATGATGAAGCGGCATCTATTCCGGTAGAAGCAGGATATTATTTCATCGTTTGCATTGATCCTACTACAAGCTGTACATCTGTTTTACCAGATATCGTAGTGGAGGAAGGCCCAGCAGAACTAGACTTCTTTGTTCAATACCAAAGCCCATTGTGTGGTGATGATGCCTCTGGAGAGATTTCGATTATTGAAATTACCAATGGCTATGGGCTAAGCGATACCGTAGTGCTGCGCATTTTGGATCAGAATGGTACGGAAGTGGATGATAACACTTTGGTTACTACTGGTTTACCAATAGGCACCTATACGGTGGAGATTTGTTATGATGGTACAAATGATTCTCCTTGCTGCAAGACCAGAACGCTTAATATTCCGGATCGTCAGTGTGGAACTATTGCTATAGGTGACTACGTCTGGGTCGACCTCAACAACAACGGTCTGCAAGACGCCGGGGAGCCCGGCGTAGCGGGCATCACCGTCAGGCTGTATGATGCTGCTACCGATACAGAAGTGACCCAGGATGCAGAGGGCAACCTGCTGCCGGCCGAGGTCACGGATGCCAATGGTGAATACCTCTTCGAGAACCTGCCCCCGGGCGATTACTACGT
>JAOXNT010113133.1:0-13698 GCA_028565815.1 Cletocamptus dominicanus | reverse complement strand
CTCAGTCTCCATGATTCGCACCACCTGACTGCCGTCGATCCGATAACGCAGCCGCTTCCCACCGGCTAACTCAAGCCTCAGCGGTTCGGTCGATGTAACGCCTGTACTTCGGGCAACGTCCAACTTCAGTCGATTTTGCAGACGATCCATCGTGCGCAATTGGCCCAATTGCGCTACGGCCAGATGATGAGTCTGTGAAACATGGTGAATCAATTGCGCGGCTAAGCTAAGGATCAAACCGATGACACCAATCATTACCAGTGATTGCACTAACGTAAAGCCAGAAACTCGAGTCTGCTGGCGGCTCCGCGGGCAGTGTCGCTTGGAAACACAATCCCCCCTTGATTGCCGAATGGCTGAGGCAGGTTGTTTTTGACTCAGCATGGTGCATCTCTCTTAATCTCACTGGGCGCAGATCCCAGTACACAAGACGCTTGAGCGTTGGATTGCAGATCCTCCGCGGCTCCCTCGGAAGGTCTCGCACTGGCATTTGACTGCTCGAGCTGAGGTACCCAAAAAACCAGCTGATTGGATCGACTTGGTTGACCAGAAATCTGGTGCTCCAACCATAACGTAACCCGAGTCGCTTTAAGTGGCTTGTCCACCACAGTGACTTGGGCACACCATCGCGCATCGGTCAATGTTTGAGTCAGAAAATCTGGCACAGGGAGTGATTCAATTCTATCCTTGGTTACCTCACCAGCCTTCCAACTGCCAATTCTCTCTCGGTTCGCTTGTAATTCCCAACGGATCTGCGCTTGGAGCCTCATTTGCCGCAGCCCTGCGTGAGAATGGAAAGCAAAACGCGTGATGGCAACCGCCGTCACGCCCAGAATGATCAGCGCGATTATGGCTTCGCTGTTTGAAAAAGCAGGCTGCCGCTGACGATGAATCACAAGTTCTTCTCACTTACAAAATTCACAGCGAGTTATCGCTCAATAAGTTCTTAATATACCCTCAGCTATCTGAGCCAAAACCTGCAAGATCGATATCGAGATTGCACCGACACAGATAGCCAACAGCAATGTCAGACTGACTACCAGAACTTGGATGATTACGGAATACCGCCCCAACATACGTTCTACTTTAGCCGCACTCACTTGCTCCAATCCCCAGATCAATTCCGGGCCTGCGAGAAAGCTTGAGAATGCGTTGTACTCCCTACGCGACAGCAGCCCATTGGATCGAAGCGCATCGATGGGACTTTGCCCTGCTTCGATATGGCGAGCAGCTTGGAGAATTCTCTGGGATAGATAGCCTATGGGCAATAGCTGGCTGGTTTGATACAAAGCCTGAGCAAAACTGGGCTGTTGACGAAAGACGCGACTGAGAGTCATAAACGCGAGCGTTAAGTGATACGGGCCAGCCAGCCAACGGAAAGGGGGTAGGGAAATCAAGCTTGGAAATATCCAGACCATTAACGCGATTCCCAGCACGATCAACAACCCAATTGGAATCAATAACAACAGACTCCATGGTCCACCCGACTGAACGCTGTCGCTGATGCCTACGAACCAAATCAGCAAGCTGGGGCTATCGACCCCGAATTCTTCCAGCATCTGGAGAATGGTTGGCACGACGAACACGTATACGAAACCGATCAGCGGTAGCATAATAGGCACCCAGGCGAAGATCGCCAGCCTAGCAAGCATGCTCTCCAGACTAGACTCGATGTAAAAGGCGGTTTGCCAGGTCAAAAGTCCATTCCGCAGGTCACCTCGTGGGGCTGCAAATTCAGGAGATTCGCGGACCCAATCGACGGTGGCTTGCAAGCGAACGGCGGAGGTCTGATAGGTTCCACGAGTGAAACCAGCCTGCTCCAACGCCTCGGAAGAATGCCGACCTGACAGCATGGCCCTGTGCGCAACTTGAGCACGCCTTCTCAACCACCCGTGGTTCTGTTCCGCGAATCGCTCCAGTAGTCGCTGCCGCTGGGGTTCCGAAGCACAGCTCAGCACAGCAGTTAAAACGGCCATCCGCTCTAAACGCCTACGTCGCCAAAGCAGAATGGCAGCGCCGAATCCGAGCAGCATGAGCCAAAAAATGGCTAACACACTGACGCGCGCCCCGAGCGACAACAGAGCGAACGCCAACATCAAAGCAATCAACAATCGCAAGGCGAGAACCGGGAGCGAGCCGTGAAGCCGCTCTGAACCAACGCCCGCTAAGCGAAGTACGATAAAGAGGCTGACCGCAATCGGATAAAGCACGATCCAATTGCTGATGTACACGCTCATGTCTCATTATCCACAAGGTCGATGACCGGCAGAGCCTTTGCTTAGGCCAACCTACTAATCAATTGAATCAAATAGAACAGTGCCGTAATGTAAGAGCTCAACGCAGCAAAGATCAGACCACCTAAGGCAAGCAGGAGCAGCATTGGAAGTACCGTTCGTAAAGTCCGGCAACGCGTTTCAATCATCCTGCCGAGCGATTCGGAAACCTGCTCCAGCATCTGAGGTAATTGCCCTTGAGCATCATCTAACATCAAGAGCATGGGTCGACTGAGACTGTCACCAAGCATGCTATCGGCGATCGTCCTGCCCAGAGGTTGCCCAGCCATCACCCGCTTGGCCAAGTCTTCAGCAACGATCGATAATGAACTATGCCGAAAGCTGGCTGCAACCTGCTCGAACACCTGTGCTTTGTTTGCATTACGTGCAAAGAAAATCGCGTATCGTGCCAGCAATTCCCGCTGACCAATCCAACGCAGCGGTCTACCAAATACCGCTACCCCACTCAAAACAGCGGCGAGTGCCCAACGTGGGCCAACCAAACGTATGGTCAGGAGAATTAGAACCGTCCACAAACAAGCCTGGGCTAATCCCAAAATCGCATAGTGTTGATCCAGGACCGCAGATGCAACCTGTTCGGCGTTGGCTAATCCAAAGTCGTCCATCCATTGCAAACTAACTGCCTGTTGTAGCACGAAAGTGAAACCAACGCATAGCAACGATCCGAAAACGAATAGAACTGCTGGATAGGCGATCAGTCCCAGCAACTCATTCCAGCTTTGACGAATGGAACTGCGGACCCGCAATGCCTCAATCAGCGCCCCGGTGGGGTCGGGCAGACTCATGAGGGCATCCATCAAGGAATGGAACTCCTTTGGCATCCCTGGTCGATAGCGTCGCAAGACTTCCTCCAGCGGTTCGCCTTCTTGTAGACTGTTTGTCATGCTGCGTATGCTATCGCGCCAGCGTCGAGGGGCAAGCTTTTCGGCCAACCTCAAGTGCAAAACGCTAACCGCTACGGCAGCCTTATCATCTGCCAGAATAATGGCTGGTGCGGGATTACCCGTCGAAGCTTTGAAATTCACGAATCACCTCTCGACTAACCAACGCACGAAGTATACACGGGAAAGGGGGGCTGGAAGCAATACCTGGCGCAGGGGGATCAATAACTTTTCAATTTGCTTCTCTCGCGCCCCTCGCAACCTGACGGCCTTGGACGAAAATTACCCGCTAACGAAACGAACAACTAGCATGCTGATCGAAATTAACATTGATGCCCTGGTTGGTCCGACACATAACTTTGGAGGCTTGGGGGTTGGCAATGTAGCGTCAATAACTCATCACCACCAGACGAGCAGCCCTCAACAGGCCGCGTTAGAAGGCTTGCGCAAGGCTAGTCTGATCGCTGACTTGGGTGTCCCGCAATTCTTGTGGTTGCCGCCGCAGCGTCCGGTGCCCGGTTGGCTGCAGTCGCTGGGGTTCGAAGGTGACCTGCACCATCGCATCGAACAGGCCTATTATGAAGCTCCACAAGTACTCTCCGCGGCCTTCAGCAGTGCCTTTATGTGGGCCGCCAATTCTGCCACCGTAACACCCGCCACGGATGCAGCCAACCATCGCTATCATGTCACGCTGTCTAATCTGGCCAGCAGCTGGCATCGATCCCCGGAGGCACGCGACCGCGCGGTTGATTTCAGACGATTTTTCACCAGCGACATCCCCGCCGATATCCATGAACCGCTTCCCTCGATCGTCCCCTTGCGTGACGAGGGAGCCGCAAACCATATGCGACTATGTGATTCGGTAGGTGCCTCGGCGGTCCATATTTTCGTAGATGGCGATGACGGTACCGATGCTCATTCCGAGCGACCTCGGTTCTTTCCCAGGCAGACTCGAGCTGCCTCTCAAGCCATCGCCCGGCGGCACAAGTTGGATCCCCAATTCACTTTTTTTCTCTCCCAGCATCCACAAGCCATCTCTGCGGGTGTATTTCATAATGACGTTATCGCTACCAGCCATCAACACTTGTTACTCCATCACGAGTTTGCTTTTCTGGAAGCGGAACCAGAATTGGAGAAGCTGAATTCGGTATTTGCCCAGCGAACAGGCCGACCGCTGCTTCGCATTGAAATAAGCGAGACGGAGCTTCCTTTAAGCGAGGCGGTCCGAAGCTATTTCTTTAACAGCCAGATCGTCACTCCAACTATCGACGGCCAGGATTCGCCCCGAATGGCCCTAGTTTGCCCTCAACAGTGCCAGAAGATTGAATCCGCGTCGAGACTTATCGAACGATTAATAGCCGATGATGCGGTCCCCATCGAGCAAGTCCATTTTGTGGATTTGACACAGAGCATGGCAGGCGGTGGTGGCCCCGCCTGTTTGCGGCTTCGCATGCCGGTCGCCAGAGAGCACGTTGGCGGTCTAAATTCCGAATTACGTTTGGATCACCGCTTACGCGATCGCTTAACCGCTGCGATCGAGCGACTCTATCCTCAATCCTGGCGTCCAGATGACTTTCTGAATCGAGATCTGGTAGAAGCGGTGCTCCGGGTGCCGGAGGAACTGCGTGCGGCGATCCAACCGGAATGAGGCTCCTCAACCTCTAACGGTCAGCCAACCTGACAACTTGCTATTCCGCCGCGCCTCGGTTGCGAAGCTACAGGATTGCAAAGCGGAGGAATTACGTTACTGGAATTGCGATCAGCCCGAAGGCGGCCACCCTCCGACTATGTTCTTGAACTGCTTCAGCTATAATTTTATTTGAACTTAGCTAGTGGACGCCTCTGAGCAAGATTTTCTTAACTCGCTATCATCCCGAATCATTTTTTCGCATGACATATTCAGCTGGACCGCTAGCGTCGCGGAACGCATTGTATTCTTGTGGAATCTCCCTATGCTTGCTAACCGGCGTGATTCTCGGTCAGAGTATACAGCTACCGCCACCTCCGAAAGAATGGGTCGAGAGCGGTGGCAAGTTACCTGGTCGAGAAGAGAGGGATGAAGCGTGGTTTCAGGAGAATAGCGGCTTGGGCATCCGCTCCCTGGCGCGTGCCCCACAAAGTGTGGTCGTACCAGGGCAACCACTGGTTGTACGTGCCCATATTGAAAACCGTTCGCCGAGCCCCCAATCGGCAGTTATCTGTGTGACGCTGGATGATATGGCGGGAATCGAGGGGCGTCGTGATTTCAGCCTGGCACCGGGTGAAGATCAGCTGTTTGACGTTCATATCCCAGTGCCCAGCCAGGTGCAGGCATCCGAGAAACTAGAACTCACCGCCACGTTGCGAGTCGCGTCGGGCGAACGTGAGGTGTATCTACAGCAGGACGGCAAACCCCTGCAGAAAACCTTGTCCGTAGAACCTAAGCCACCTGGAAATCTCTCTGCGATTGCCATTGAACCCAGTCCCCCTCCCGTCCCGGGCTGGCGTTATCCGAGCCGTAAGACCTACTCGAGTTATCAATTACCGGTAGCGGCTCGAGTTGACATTGGTTTAACCCGGAGAACGATCAGCTTTCAGCAAAATACGCTCCCCCTGAATCAAGCCGACTGGGCGAACATCGACCTGTTCATCCTCGCTGATCCGGTTGTCTTGAAAGATGCAGGGTCGAAAGAGACACTGCGACGATTCGTTAACGGGGGCGGTCGCATCTGGGTAATGCTCGATCGTCTGCCAGCCGACGACTTGCGTGGTCTTCTAAACGAAGGTCAATATTGCGAGACGATTGATACGGTTCAGCTAAATGAATTTACCGTTCAACTGGTGGATGACACACTGAAGTTGAGTCAGGCAGATCGGACTATTGAACGCAAGCAACCCATTGCGATGAAACGAGTCGTGCAGCAAGGCGGTCGTGTCACGCACAAGATCAACGGTTGGCCAGCGGCAATCTGGATGCCGATCGGGCATGGACACATCTTGATCACCACGCTCGACAGCGAAGGATGGATTCAACCGCGTGCCAACCCCATAACGACCGATGCCTTGCGGCAAGCCGACTACGAAACTTACAGCTGGGCAACGACATTGGCGACGGAAGTTAATTTTCCTCGCGATCGCATGCCCGCGCAGCAAATGGACATGCAGTACCCCTTGCAATTAATTGGTAATCCTGTGCTGCCGAGGCAATGGGTGGCTGGCGTGTTGCTGGCTTTCTGGCTGGCATTGTTCACCGCTGGCGGATGGCTGTGGCACCAGCAAAAGTTGCCGTGGTTAGGCGTGGTCGGACCAGGGTTGGCCTTCCTTAGCAGCGGTGGCCTAATGTTAGCCGCCAGCTGGATTCGTCGAGATATTCCCGAAAGCGTAGGCCGCTTACAAGTGGTCGAAGTCGCGGATAACGGACGGACGGCACTGGTTCACGAGCAGGCTGCCGTGTACACCGATTCCAGCAGCGACGTTGCATTCGCATCCGAGGTTGACGGTATAGCTAGTCCAAACATGCAACTCGAGTCGGGTGTGACCCAATTCGAACTGCAGGACTTCCAGCGGTGGCGGTTGACCAACCCGGCTTGGCCCCCCGGAACCTGGCGCTACGATGCCCAGTTCGACGTGACGACCGACAACTTAGCTGCATTAGCGAAATTAAATGCTAGTGGAATTGAGATCGAATTACCGAGCCGTCTGCCTTCACAGCTGTCCGATATTGTGCTCGACTTTGCATCCACTCATCCATTACTCGGACAGCAACAAAACGGGATTTGGCGGTCTGATGGCAGCTTGATCGCCGGCGGGGATAACTGGATCGTCGGTTCCTTCATTTCCGACGAACAGCAGCGGCGACTAGCGGTCTACCGTCAACTGCTAGGAAACCAACGTGACCGAGCATTACCGCAACGTAGGCTTTACGGGTGGACGGATCTTTGGCCACAGAGCCCGCAATGGGACTCCCGGCTAGCCCAGCGTGGTTCCGCTATAGTCAGCATACCGGTCTACTTACTACCTCCCGCACCGGGAGAATTGGTGACTATTCCCCACGGCTTGGTCTCGCTGGGACGCTTCACTAGTGGCGGCAGCCAAACGTTTGCGTACAACGAGCAAACACGCTCTTGGTCTGACGAATTGACCATGTCGGTATCGGCAGGCGTCGTATTCCGATTACCCCCAGAAGTGCTCCCACTTCAGGTTGATTCGATTGATCTTGAGCTCGACATCACCGCTCCCAATCGCGTGGTTCGGCTACTTCACGTTACCGATGAAGGACCTCAACCGATCGTTGAACTGGATAGCCCGTCGATACCTTGGAGTGCAACGATCGAGAAACAGGCGATCCTGGACGATTTAAGCGATGGCAACCTACGCGTCCTGTTGGAAGTTGGCGAGCGAACGGATGTTGCTGACCCCCAACTGTCTTCGACAATGGTTTCCTGGAAAGTCAAACACTTGCATCTCACCACCCGCGGAACCATCCTGCCGTTGGCTCAACCCACTGAATAAGCAATAGATCTCAGAAACCATGACAAATACAGCGGAACCCGTTGTCCAGACTCAACAGCTGGGCAAGCGCTACGGTGAATTCACTGCCCTCGACGACTTAACAATCCACGTTAACCGTGGTGAAATCCTTGGATTTATTGGCCCCAACGGTGCCGGTAAAACTACGACCATCAAGATCTTGGTAGGCCTTTCCAGACCGACCAGTGGATCGGCAAGCATTGCCGGAGTGGACTGCAGCCAGCACGCGAGCCGAATCAAGCACCTAGTCGGCTATATGCCAGACAAATTCGGTTCGTACGACAATATGCGCGTTCGTGAGTATCTGGATTTTTTCGGTGCATTGTATGGTATTTCAGCGCGTAAGCGTGGCGAGCGGATCGAATCGGTGATGGAGATCACCGGTACTGGCTATATGCAAGACAAGTTTGTCGAAAGTCTCAGTCACGGTATGCAACAAAGGGTTGGAATCGCCCGTACCCTATTGCACGATCCCGAAGTCTTGATCCTGGACGAACCGGCCAATGGATTGGATCCTAAGGCCCGGATCGAAATGCGCGATATCCTGCTGCGATTAGCGGGCGAGGGGAAAACGTTGATCGTTACCAGTCATATTTTGCCGGAGCTAGCACGAATCTGTGATACCGTAGCGATCATCACTGGAGGCAAGTTGCAAGCCTTTGGAAAGCTGGATCAAGTAATGCGTGACCTATGCCCTATGCGTGGCTACGAAGTCCAGTTAGTGTCGGAAACCGATATTGATAGAGCCGTCGAAGTGCTCACCAGCGAGCAGCGACCAACTGCAGCGATTAAAGTCAGTCGCCAAGAACGGACCATTCGCTTTCCAACGTCCGATACCGAGAGCGACCTTGCGCAAGTGCTTAGCCAGCTGGTTTCCTCAGGCATCGCGGTTGCTCAGTTTCGCGAAGTGGCGGGTGACCTAGAGGAAGCTTTCTTGTCGGTGGCCTCCAAGCCAAAGGCAGTCGCGTCATGAATGAAAGATCCACTTTTGCAGTGCGTGACAACCCAATTTTTCATCGCGAGTTGATTGGCCGTCTACGATCTTGGAAGACGCTTATAGCGATCCTTGGTGTGGCTATCGTTAGCAGTGGCTTGGTGCTGTTGCGCTGGCCGAGCGATGCGACTATCAATGAGATCAGCCAAGGTGCCATGCTGGTCTTCCGGCCGGTTGCCTTCGCGTTAGCTATGGCGGTGATGATGCTAGTTCCTGCCTTTCCAGCGACTTCGCTGGTTACCGAACGTCGGCGAGGAACACTAACTCTACTACTGAATTCCCCTTCGAAGCCCTGGCAGATCTACCTCGGTAAACTTGGCAGCAACGTCCTGCTTGCACTGATATTTATCGGTGTCTCCTTACCCGCCCTGGCGGCTTGTTTTGCGATGGGAGGCATCTCTCTCCAAGATCATATTGCACCGCTTTTGCTAGTGCTGATCGTGATGGCCATCCAGTACTCAGCCATCGGTCTATGGATCAGTGTGCGAGCAACCTCGGCCGATGCCAGCTTGCGATGGACCTACGCGGCCGTCCTCGCCCTGGCTGTGTTGTCGCTTGGCCCCCTGGTCCTGTTCGGTAACTTGACTGGCTTGTTTGGCAACGTGTCTGTGTGGCTGAGCGCTATTTCCCCCATCTCTGCTCTGCAGCAGATTACGGGGACACAGGCGGTTGCCTCCGCGCTGGGAATCAGCAGTGGCTGGGTCGCCTTTGTCATCACCAGCCTGGTAATCACTCTGGTGGCTGCCATCGCCACCCTGCGAAAGCTCGACCCGATTCTGCTGGATCGGGCTCGTCCGACGGGAAAGGTAATCGACCGCCGAGACAACAAAGCGAGTCTGTGGAGACGACTTGCGTTTCTCATCGATCCTAATAAACGCAAGTCGGGCATCCCCTGGTGGTTGAATCCGATCATGGTCAAAGAGTTTCGTACACGCAAGTTTGGCCGCTTGCACTGGCTGATCCGCATCGTTTGTATCTGCGCCATCATCTCGCTGCTGTTAACCGTTGTGGCTGCTACTGGCACGGTTAGCTGGGGGGTGGAGCGCATTGCCGGACCACTGGTGCTGCTGCAAGTCGCGTTGCTGTTGTTAGTCGGCCCTAGCTTGGGGGCCAACTTAATTGCCGCCGAAGTGGAAAGTGGAGGTTGGCAAATCTTGCGGGTGACGCCCATCTCTCCCATTCGGATCGTGGTTGGCAAGCTGGCGAGCGCTTTTTGGACACTCTTGTTACTACTGCTAGCCACGCTACCCGGCTACGTAGTCATGAGCTACATTCAACCCGCCCTCAGTGGCCAAGTAAGCAACGTTGTGGTCTCGCTGTTGATTGCTGTCATCATGGTGATCTGCGTTAGTGCCTGCATCAGCGCGTTTGCACGAAACACCTCAGTAGCGACCGCTACCAGCTATGGAGTGTTGCTCTTGGTCTTTGCCGGTACGTTGCTGGTTTGGCTTGCTCGCGGCAAACCATTTGGCCCAATCTTTGTCGAACGTGTGCTGCTACTGAATCCAGCTGCAGCCGCCTTAGCCGAAATGAATACACCGGGGTTTGAACAATATAACCTAGCACCGGCAGGTTGGTGGCTAGGTTTGATCATTTCTGGTGCATGCCTATGTATTTTGTCCCTCCGCGTCTGGAGCCTGACTCGTCCGGACTAACGTGCCTGGTGACTGCAATTCTTGAACAGTATTAGCTATGCATACTTTGGTTCCCTTGCTTGCAATCTGGATAACCCTCTACAGACTCCCTTCGCTCCATTCGCGGTCTGCTAGAAACCTTGAATCTGCCGGTCCCCTCAATCGGTCGTTCAGCAGAAATGCTCAAGCAAGTTTTAAATTGGCTCGCTGCGGTTTCCTGGTCGCCTGTTGCCTGGCGTGCCATCGGAGCACGGTTATCGCTCAGGAACCGGTAAAGCTCCTGAATCGCTGGGAGACGACTCCGAGCCTGCCCGGCAGCTGGATGGTGGACGAGCCACCGCCGAACACCGACATCAATCTCGATCGCTTGGCGGCCGAATCGTTGGAAGTAGCTCTAACCGAGTCTCGCCAGGTGATCCGCTCTCCCGACGACGCCGAACCCGCGCAGCGTGAACAGGCACTCCAAATTGTTATGCAGCGTTTGACAAACGACTCGCTGCCGGTCCTGGCTCAGCGAGTGTTCGTGTCTGCCGCGATCAAGCTATCGGACGGCTCCGAGGCAACCCAATTATGGGCGATGGCGGAGGCTAATTCGGCCCTGCAGCCAACCGTTGAACGGGCCCTAATCGACTGGCAAAGCCCGCTGGCCCGGGATACCTGGCTCAAGCGCATCCAGTCAGCGAACCGTCCTAGCCCAGCATTGATGCGAGCCCTCGAGGGAATCGCCGCCTGTGGTCGTCGTGCCAGCCAATCTGCAGGAACCTCTGGACTGACGGCGGAGAAGCTGGGACTTGCAGCGGAACGGGATGCCGTTGCTGATCTGCTTTTGCGGTCCGGGTTCCCCACCGCTACCCGTATAGCCGCTGCCCGCTGCTTGGGAGTCATTAGCCAATCCGACGAGGTCGACTTTCTATCTCGAGCGCTGCGTTCCGAATCGCTAGCCCAAGAGGCACCACTGCTGGCCGCACTCGCCTTGCGGAATGATCCTTCCCCGACCGCCCTTCGCGTTCAAACCCGAATTCTCACTCGATCAAACTCGTCCAATCCACTCTTGCAACCCGCACAGCGCATTGCCTACGTTGCGGTCGCGAAGCTAAAACAGTCCATAGCTCGACGGCTGGCTCCGCAGTTACTATCGCATCCGGATTCGAGTCTTCGCGAGCAAGCAGTCCAAGTACTGAACCAGTTCGATGATCCGGACAGCTTGCAAATCCAAGGACAGGCATTGGCGGATATCAATCCCCAAGTCCGGCGTCGAGTTCGAGAGAATCTTGTTTCCAAAGCTAAGATAGCTGACTTGAGGCCAGTAGTAGATCAAGTGCTAGCTGAGCATTTCTCGGCTGATGTACCCAGCGGATTGGAACAAGCTATCGTCACCGCCGTCATATTGAACGACGAACAGTGGTGCGACCGACTTGTTCAATTGCTGGACCACCCCGATCCGGATGTGCATATTCGTGCCGGGTGGGCATTGCAGCAACTGGCGGACTCTCCAGGCACCTTGGCAGCCATGTTGAAGCATGCACAACTGTGGACTGAACGCCTCGTTGAACCCAATCCAGAGCTGCCTGTCAGACCGGTCGACATCATACGGATGGCTTTCGTTTTTCAAGCTTTCGGCCACAACCAGTATCAACCTGCCGAAGAATTATTGCGGATATACGTTCCTAAGCAATCTCAAAAAATGAAGCCCGTTACCCGCACCGCCGCAATCTGGTCACTGGGACGGATTTTGGAAGGCAGCAAGAATCGAAAACTCTCCGATCGATTGGCTCAACGCATGCTCGACAATAATCCGTTTGAACCTGAAGATCGGACCGTAAAATACGTTTCAGCTATTGCGATTGGCTACATCGGAGAAGAAAATCTGATTGGTCGTTTGCAGCAGGGAATGCAAATCAGCAGCATCGAAGAGGACGCCGATCAAGCAACCAAACTAGATTACGCTTGCGATTGGGCAATCAAGAGACTGCAAAACCCGGTACCAAACAACCAATAGAAGTGCCAGCAGCCATCGCTTGGGGTTGTACCTGCCAGTTATGTATCTCGCCAGAATACCATATCTCGTCAGAATACCATATCTCGTCAGAACACCAAGCGACTGCTATAAAATGGGGCGGCAGGAGTCAAATGGCTGACTCTCGGCAATTTCCCGGTGGCCTTACCTTTGACCTGCGTTTCATCAAAGGCAAGCAAAACTAGTTTTGAAGCCCTTGCTTTATCGTCAGTAGCAGATATTGTTCCCATCATTTTTGGTTGAGTCTGAAATGGGTCGTAGCTTTGAAGTTCGCAAGATGTCCATGGCCAAAACGGCCGCTCAGAAATCTAAACTGTACTCAAAGTACGGTAAACAACTTTACGTTTGTGCCAAAAACGGCGGCGCTGACCCTATGGCCAACCCATCTCTCCGCAGCTTGATCGATCGAGCTAAACGGGAGCAGGTTCCGAGCCATGTGATCGAGAAAGCGATCGACAAAGCAAGCGGAGCGGGTGGTGAGGATTTCTCGCCCGCACGGTATGAAGGCTTTGGGCCGGGAGGTTGTTCGGTGATCATCGATTGCCTGACCGACAACAATAATCGTACAATTACCGATGTACGTAATTGTTTTACAAAGACCGGTTCCAAGATGGGCGCCCCAGGCTCGGTGGCTCACCTCTTCGATCACCTCGCGGTTTTTGTCTTCGCCGGAGACGATCCGGATCCGACTCTGGAAGCCTTGCTGATGGCTGAAGTTGATGTAGTTGATGTCGAATGTGAGAATGGCAAGCTGACGGTGTTCGCGCCAGCAAACGAGTTCAATAAGACCAAACAGGCTTTACTAGATGCAATGCCGGACGTCACATTCGAGGTCGAAGAAATTACCTTTGTGCCGCAGACTAGCACCGAGATTGCGGCCGACGATGTACCTACCTTCGAGAAGTTTATTAACATGCTAAATGACTGCGAGGACGTACAAGACATCTATCATAATGCCACCTTGCCCGCCTAGCTTCAGAACAGCAGCTACTGCGCCCGCGCCAGGACTATCGAAATCGGCAGGAACAGATTGACCGCGGTTCGATTGCTGAATGACGCCCCAAGCCCACTTATTAGCCGTTAGTTGAGGTGGCTAACAATTGGTCTACAATCGATTCGATTGTCTTGTCCCCAGTGGCTCCCTGCCAGTTCAATTCGCCCTGCCACCAGTGCCGCAAATAGCCTTGCTGGTCGATCACATAGACCGTAGGCCACATCGTGTTGGCCCAGGCATTCCAGTTCTCCGATTCCAGATCGATCAGAACGGGGTATTCGAACCCACGCTCCTGTGCCGCCTGCCGCACACGCGTCGGGTCGCGTTCGGCGGATGTTTCAGGTGTTTGAATGCCCAGCACAATCAACTGATCAT
>JAOXNT010113022.1:3353-13706 GCA_028565815.1 Cletocamptus dominicanus | reverse complement strand
TTACATTTACGTTTACATTCACATTTACACTTATTACGTAATAATTTTCGACTAAAAATAATGACCATGTTGTCCTTACTGAAGATCGGCCAATCTGGCTCAATAATTGACACAGTGCATTGACACAATGCCTAATTGTTTTACACTCCTCAACTCTAATTTTTAATCCTCATTCAAACCAATTTTTCGACACTCTGTCAGAACCCCGTTTTGACGCTATCATGGCGCCTTTAAGGAAGAATAACAACAACTTGATTTTCTATTTGTCTGAATATTTTATCTTTACTTTAATAAATAGCCTGGGATTACAGTATTCATTTACTAAAAGAGTGAACTTTTCCTATGGATCTACCATAACAATACAATTTTAATATTCATTATAAACATTATTACAGTACAATCACCATTAATACAATGCATGTTTTTTGCATAATCACCTATGTTAAATATGTTAGTTAATACTTTATACTATTGAAGTAAAATAACTTTTTTCTCTAAAGAATATCAATTGCATGCAATAATCTGTTGACATCATTCAAAGTGCTTTCAACAAAAAGCGTTTTGAAATTTAATTAAAAAATCTATAATTTTTAAAATTACCTTGTTGATATAGCTTTTTATGCTGTTTCTGGTAGCATTTTACAATTTTTTCTAACGCTTTTTACGATGAATTTGATCTGTCAAGAGATGGATACTTCAGTGAAAAAGAGAAAGGTATTTTTCTTTGATGTTTTGTATAAAAGCTTTCTCAAAAGTAGTAAACAAATGAAAAATCTGCCAAAATAACCAAAGAAAAAGCTGGTTCTCAGGGAACTCTCTTCTTTTCAAAATTTATCAGAGAACTAACAAAGCACGTTTCATGTTTTGTTATATGAATGATATTTGGAAAGGAATTCATACACGGTTTGGAAGTAGTAATTTCGTCCATAAATGTTTTTTTCTTTCATGTCAATCTGATTTCTAATAAAATGCAGATTTCTGCATTGTGAAACTGAGTGAATAATGGCTATCTCTTATACTTCTTTCAGAATCCTAAATTACTAAATGTAGAGATTGTATTGGTTATTAAAAAAAAACTGCCAAAAAATCCTACGCCCTACATGCAAGTTAATGCAAGATAAATGTATCCTACCATAACTTTTCCTGAAGTATATGGGTTAAAAAGTTGAATTATGGTTATTCAGATTTTTTTTGCTAGAATGGTGAATTCCAAAATGAGAAAGAATGAATTATGTTGTACAATATTTTGAAAAATTAATTTAGGGTGCGTTTACATTACGTGATTTTGAGAAATGAACTTTTTGGATTTTTCTTTTGGGCGACTTGGCAACTTTGCTTTGAAATGGTAGGTCAACTTTGGTAAATTTCAAATATAAATAAGAAGCATCATCTTGTTTGATATTTCAGGAAAACAAATCTTATTTTTGATGATATACTCTGCCCCAAACCAGCTATAACTACTGGAGATCAGGTTGGACAAGTTTGCCTGATAATTTATACAGCTTTTGCATCATATTTGGGCATAAAAGGGTCCTCAGATTTTACCATGCATCATCAGTTGGCTTTCATGTCCAAAATGGCCCATGAGCAAATTTTAAGTTCACATCTGCAGGCAGTTTGAGGGTGGAAAGACTCAACAGGAAATAGCCTCAGATTTCAGTGTCCATTTTCACACAGTCCACTGATGGTGGGCCACACACAAGGCTTGCCTTCAAAACAAGAGCAGTTGAGGATGGAAGAAAAACTAACAGCCAACTACTACATCAACAGCATCCTCAACAATCCCTTGCTGTCTGCCTCAATCAGGACTGAGAAACGGGCAGTGTTTTGGATAGGAAACTTCTTCCTGACATGTCTGTGGCAATCTTTCAACAAGACAGTGCTCCAGCACACACAGCCAAAAAGACTAAAGAGTGGCTCAAAAATAACTTGTTTTGGAGAAAGGGTGAGTGGCCAGGAAAATTGCCAGACCTCAATCCAATTGAAAACCTCTGACCCATTGTCCAGAAAAAGCTCAAGGAAAGGTTGCAAGCTACCAACAAGGACACTCTCATAAGAAATATTTCTATTGCTTGGTTGCAAATATCACCAGATGTCCGTGATTCATTAATCTCATGTATGCCTGAACAAATCAGAGAATGTATGAAATTAAAGGGGGGCTACTTTGGAAAATAAGTTATTATACTATTTTAAGAATTTTATCAATTTCTTGACACCCTGTTTACCCAGTTTTGAGCCCCCTATGAAGTATTCATTTGCCTTTCAAGAGTATGGCAACAGAACTCCATTACTTCTTAGGTTCTAGATTGAGTAACCATTTGAGTCTTCTTAGGTTACACTATAAATTTCATTTTAGGTCCTCATTTGATTCCCAAACTTGTTTTGTTTGCATTGCCCATTAGATTGGTCAAGATTTTCACAGAAGGTAGAAAATTAGGGTGTGACAGGGCATAGAATGTCAGTGAAAGTTAAAGTGAAGAATTTAGAACTTGGAAAGCTTGATTTGTCAGAAGGTAAAAAACTTTGTCAGAACTTAGTATGTCACAACATAGAAAACCAATTGACACAATGTAGAGAAGCATCTTCTCATCTCACAATATTAAAAATGTTGTTTGGCAACACGATAACATATACAGTACCTGCTGTAAAAAAGTTGCAATGATTCCATGAGGGCTCCTTGCACTGCCTATCTTGTGTCAATCAATTGAAATGTGTACTATGGCCACAATTCTACACAAAAATTACAGCAGCTTTGGAACTATTCTAGTAAGATGCATAGAGAAATAGATATTTTTATAGAATTATATATATAGAATAAATATAGGTGGTATTGGGAATTTTTATTTCAGAATCTTGTGGAGTCAGCGATGGCCCTTGGATATGGAACACAAAGAAATTTAATTATAAGTCAAGGAAACATGGAAGCATAAAAAAGAGGATTAGTCATTGGGTGATTCAGTTAAGCAAGCGCTGGCTTGGGTGATATTTTAACAGAAAGGGGGGGGGTGTTTGGGTTGTAAATAATCAAAAGTTGGGCATAAAGTGGGGCAGGGGTGAAGTATTCAGGTAGTGAAATCGCAAGGGGTCTAGGGGTGAAATCTCAGGGGTGTTACCGGCACACCGGCTTATCCACAAGGAAAAAATTGGCCTTAGTATGCTGTCCCGGTGTGACATTCCAATTGAAGTGAAAATAAAGATATAAATGTAACTTTGTGTGTAGCTCCTTGTGGCTCTGCTGGCCATGTTTTTACCTCCTTTGATGCTCATTTTTCTTCATCCTCCCCCATCTGGGGTTCTAGCTACTTTTCCAAAACAAGCAACTGCCATCCTTATCTGTAGCTGCTTGACCTTCCCATTCTGATACGCGGTTTCTGGTATACCACCTGCTTTACAGAAAAAAGATATTCTGTCATTCTCAATTCCTTCAATCATTTTTTTTTGGTGGGGGGGATTTTTTCTTACTAGGTGGCACATTAACCTAAAGATAAATTAAATTAATAGAAATGATTCTGGTTAGTAAATGTGGTCAATTCTACTTGAAACTTTAGATAAAATTCATCTAGTTCAAACAATGCACTTTAGCATGGGTTTTTGCTCCACAAACTCCCATCATGCTAGATAAAATGGAGCAAAATGAGCATAATGTGAAGCAACAGAGAAGTTTTGCCTTTGTACACTGTTGAACTTCTTAGGCTTGGGCTTCATATTTTTCAGGACGGATATATCTCATGAAAATATTTTTTTAAGGACGACTGGATTGAAATTCCTCTGTAATTCCTAGATCAACAAGAGCCCTTTTCCGTAGGAAAGTATGAACGTGGTTTCATTCAGTACCAAGTCTGCAACTTTTAAATCCATAGCGAAGAAAAGAAAGAAGCAGCAAATTCTTCTTTAAGATGGACAAATTAGGTTTTGTTTAGAGATGTTGAATGTGGTCATTTTTGATTAATCAGACAAAGATACAGAATGTCAAACTTTAGACAAATTTCTGTGCTTTTATCCTGCAAAACAATGGACTTTAAGAATGTCCTAAGTTAAAAAATAACTTTCGCTTGATACTGTAGATAGAAACGTCTCAGGATTTTGTTTAGATTTCCATTGACAATCGTTTTCTTGTATCATTGTATTCACTGCAACACGTTAAATATTCAATTAGTGATTTATGGCTTCATTACATTTTATTAAGGAAAAGATAAAAAAAATTATTTCATGTCAACATTAAAAAATATCGTGGTAGAATGATCAACAATTAAATTTTCCATACATTTTTTTACGAAAAGTATATATATATATATATATATATTTTTTTTGAAGTTTATTATTTCAGCCAATAGGAACGCATCCGTCGAAAAAGAAGAGAATTTTTTATGATTTTCTGAAGTTTGATGCTCAAAAAAAAAAGTTCGTTATATTTTTTATAAGATAAAAATGAATTTTAATCGTTTTAGGATTTTTTTGCACTCAGTTCCTTTTTTGTTTTCAAATGAGCAACAATCTTGCAGTGAAATATATATTTATATGCATTGAAATGACACCATTATTCAATAGTGGATATCCTTTTCAAGGTAAGTTTAGGAAAATACATGAATTCACAACTCATTCTTTTCTTCGGACGATTCATTACTTTTTCATAAATATTTTATAATCTGAACAAAAATAATCTTTTTAAAGGGAATACAATTCTCAGCTTCACGTAGTAGTGGAACATACACATATATCATCTCGATTCAGTACAGTTTTGATCAGGATGAAAAAGGTCTAAAAAGATTTAGTCGTACTGTGAATTCAGAAATAATTGTATTGTTTAACGTTATAAAAAGAAAAAGATAAAATTTAAAAAGAAATGAAGAAAGAATAAATACAGTTCTTTGCCTATAAAGTAAAAAAGGCTACTAAATGCAGTAGTGAAAAGAACTAAAAGAAAGTAACTCAAGGTCCAATGAAGTGAAAAGCAAAAAACCTATAAAACAATAAAACAGGAATTGACTGTCAAAGTGTTAAAAAGTGAATGCAAGTACAGTAGAAGATAAAAAAAAACCAATACGCAAAAAATAGATTTAGTAGCATACTATTTCTGTTTTTATGAAACATGGGACTTCAATACAAAGATGCCTTTTCAAAATAGTTGATGTATTATATATATGGTTATGTATATTATTTATCTTTAAGGCCAAGGAAGAATTAATCAGCTAGGAGGGGTTTTCATTAATGGTAGACCTTTACCAAATCATGTTCGTCTAAAAATTGTTGAAATGGCTGCGGCAGGAATAAGACCTTGCATTATTTCAAGACAACTAAAAGTTAGTCATGGATGTGTATCTAAAATACTTAATCGATATCAGGAGACTGGATCAATTAGACCTGGATTAATTGGTGGTTCTAAGCCCAAAACAGACTCATATGAAAAAAAAATTAGTGAACATAAAAAAGAAAACTTCGATTTACTCTCCCTTGAGGTAAAAGGCAGCTTGTTAGAAGTAAGTGACTCATTTACCAGTCAACGTAAATTTTCAACAGTGTAATATTTATCTAGGAAGGAATTAGTGACAAAACTACTGTTCCTAGGTCTCCAAATAATAATGTATTTCAGACAACTGCAAAAAAAATAAAAGAAGATTCATCAAATATAGATCGTCCAGTGCAGCACACAATTAATGAGATATTAGGTAAATACTAGATATTATTAGACACATTTTAGTTCAAATATATTGCTTTTTTCTACAAGATGAATTTTCTAATGATTAAGTTTAATATGGACAAAAGGAGATTAGTATATTAGGAATCTTATACAGGGTGGTCCGCTTAAAATTATATACTTGTTAATTTGAAAGAAAACAATTTGTTTTGAATTCTTGAGAGTTTATAGGTAAAGAAAATTTACTTTAAACAAATACTAGCTGAAATTTTGTGCCACTTTTTTTGATCACCCTGATTGCCTGATACGTCTGATCGTTAGAAACGTTTCATAGATTTTCTCAGTTTTTAATCCATGAAAATTGGTTTTTAAAGTTTTTATTGTAAGATTAAAGTTTTTATTGTAAGAGTAAAGTTTTTATCGTAAGATTAAAGTTTTTTTTGTAAGATTAAAGTTTTATTGTAAGATTAAAGTTTTATTGTAAGATTAAAGTTTTTTATTGTAAGATTAAAGTTTTTATTGTAAGATTTTATTGTAAGATTTTATTGTAAGATTTTATTGTAAGATTTTATTGCAAGATTGATAAACACAAGATTCTGGCTTATCTAACCTTTCTAAGCTAGAACTGTTACTGTTGTTTCAAAAATAAATGAGAAATATTGATAAACGTTTCTGGTGATCAAAATAATGGAGAAAATTCCAGCTACTATATCTTGAATTCTAAGACTTTTTATTGGAAAAGGAATGCCATGAAAATTGGTTTTAAAGTTTTTATTGTAAGATTAAAGTTTTTATTGTAAGATTTTATTGTAAGATTGATAAATACAAGATTCTGGCTCATCTAACCTTTCTAAGCTAGAACTGTTACTGTTGTTTCAAAAATAAATAAATATTGATAAACGTTTCTGGTGATCAAAATAATGCAGAAAATTTCAGCTACTTTATTTTGAATTCTAAGACTTTTTATTGGAAAAGGAATGGAGAGTAGTCCACTTAACACTTAAGAAATAAATCCAAGAGAGATCTCCAATTATCTCAGAATTTTACTTCAACGGTGCACTGTAGCAGTCAAAGAGGAGCAGAGACCATCAAGCAAGGAACACGGAGCTTATTAAGGCTGTCAAAATGGGCACCATCAGAGATTTTGAAGTTTTTAAGACAACATTATGCAGTAGATCATGTGGTAAAGGAAGACCTTTTATCAGAGCACAGGTTTGGAGGGCTCAAAGTCATTCAAGAGGTTCTGAAATAAAGATTAGCCAAGAATCTTAGCATCATGAACAGATCCAGCATGACAGCAAGTGAAGTAATAGATCTTCATTTGGTTGTCAACTACATAAAAATAAGTTGAGTGATCAGAGTAGCCTCTTCTATTGAAGAACTTTTGCTGTGGCACTTGAAAGGATCCAGCTTTCCTTTAAAATGTTTCAGATGATAAAGATAAGATAACAAGGGCAACAGCTGCAGGACCAATGAATTTTTGAAGATCACGAAAAATTGACACCCTAACATATCAGCTATGTACTTGAAATGATGTTGTCAGAAAAGAATTTGACACTTAAAACTCTTGGTTCAGAAAAAGTTGACAGAAGATGATGTTGTCAGAAAAGAATTTGTCACTTAGGACTGTTGGTTTAAAAAAGACTGTTGGTTGACACTTCTGTGCATTGACAGGGTTTTCTCTTGACAAAATCTATCATTGACACAAAAACATTTTGACAGAAAAAGTATCTGGCAATTTTTATGTTGGCCAAAACGCTTTTGACAGATTCTAATTTGACAAAAGTGGGAACCACCCTCAAGAAAGCCTTGAAACCACTGGATTCCCAGAAGAGTGTTCAAAGAAGCAAAGAAGCTCTTTGGCATCGGCAAGGTCAGTAAAAACCATCTGGCATTGTTGTTCTTTTCTCTGATGAACCCCCCTTTTCATTTACTGTAGAGAAATGGTTTCTTCATATACTGGATTTTACCTTGACAATTCTTTCAAAGCCACAGAGGTTAATGTGGCTTATGTGGGAAAAGAGCAACACTTTGCCATTTTTTTTCTTTCTTTAGTGACTTCTAATGGCAAGAAGTGTGATCTTCTTTTCCTGGAGGCTGGAGAGCGACTGAATTCTCAGACCTATTGCAAATACCCAATTTTCCCTGGGATTGCAAAAACTATGCAGAGCAATGATAATGGCGACAGATGGAGCTAATTGCCACATGTCAAACGTGCAAGAGTTTTTGAAATGAACATACCAAGGTTTTTATAAAAGAGCTTCTGGCCTCTGCATTCCCAAACCTTTTACCCTTGGACTTTGCAATTTTTGGACCTTGAAGAGCATGCTCTAGCACAATATACCACATGGAACATACCACATTACAGCTAATGTGGTTCAGGCTTGAGCCAATCTTGATGAGAACTTCATCAAGAACAGCTGTGGGAAGTTCAAATACAGACTTGAGGCAGTCGTTGTGAAACATGTTGGTTATATTGAATGATATTCTTATGCCATGTCTCAGATTATACATATCAAATTTCAGGTCATTTCTTTCTTTTTTCTCATATATTATTTTTAAGCAGCCCGCCATGTATAAGCATTCTAGTTAGAAATCTTATACAAAATCAAAATTCAGTTATTAAACAAAATTAGATATTGCATCAAAAATGGACTCTTTATCTCTTGTGATCCATTTGTTTTTAAAGGTGGACTTTCTGAGAATTCTGACTGTGACTCAGAGCCTGGACTGAAAGTAAATAGAAAGCAAAGAAGAGCAAGAACAACATTTACTCTTGATCAAATAGAAGTCCTTGAAAAGTATTTTCAAAAAACACCATACCCTGATGTTTATACCAGAGAGGAACTTGCACAGAAGTATGACATCACTTTTATTGATTTCCTTTCCTTTCCTTAATATATCATATCATTTAAATTATATGTCATATCATGTAAAATTTCAAAAAAATTCATGATAATAGGCAAACCTTATTCTTCCAGGACAAATTTGACTGAAGCCCGTGTGCAAGTTTGGTTTAGCAATAGAAGAGCTCGTCAAAGAAAGTCAAATAGTTTCAAGAACCCTGATCTTGTTCTTTCAGCTAGAAATAAGTCTCTTTATAGTCCAAGTAATGCTAAATACCTTGCATCAAAGAAATATATAATAAGGTTTCTCTTTAGGTGAAACATCTCATTCACTGTATATCAATCATCAGGTCCATCAACAATGTGAACAAAACTATGTACCTCATTTTCAACAGTCCACTTATTCAGTAGAATTCCCTACCCAGAATTCTAGAATAAGTTCTGATGCTTTGGCTCAGGATTCTATCATGAACAATATAAGCAATTTTAATCAACAAATTGATTATCACACATTCAAAAATGATAACCTTTTCTGGATAAAATCCACACAAAGTCCTAAAGGGATAAATAAAAATGACACATCCTCCATGCCAATTTCTAACACTTGTGGAACATGGACAAACTATGGAAGTTTTCAAATTGAGAATATGAGGTAAAATTCTTTCTTTTGAAAGATTTTTTCCCTTTGATTTTATGAACTACACTATTGTAAATACTGTATATAAAGTATTTTTGTAAAGTATTGTTTTGTAGACCTTTTGAACACACCAAGGCCCTGTTAAGGTACTTGACTGCCACTTTTTGTTTAATTGTCTATTGCTTATTAATAAAATCAGGAAATAAAGTTTCACTATATTACATTTTGTCGATTTAGTTTATTGGATCCTGACTTGCTTTCTGGACCATGAAATTTTGCCTGCAAAATAAGGTGAAAAAGTAATGTTTTGAAGTTAAAAGAAAACTTAGAAAAAAAGCCGTCCAGACTTGAAAAAGTTGAATTTCTTAATTTTCAAAAGTGGCCGTTAACAGTATATGGAATTTCTGTAAAGTACCTTGGTTCATGGTTCATTCAAAAGTCTTCAGCGACTTTGAAACACCCTCATACATTTGAATGATCCTTGGCACCTATAAAGTGATGCTTAATGGAAATGCAATATGTAGTTATTGTTAAAATTCCAAACTGATTTCCTTCCAAATTCCATTGAGATGTCACTTTGGAGAGGAAATGAACAATCATTGAATATTTCTTCGACGTTTTTATAGGATCCATTTAGTGAATTTTGTGACTGATGCACTTGAGTTGGGAAATTTACCTTTGACATATTTTGTTTGCCAATGAAACAAGATATGCCCAATGTTACACAACTGCACTGGGATCCCTTTTGATAGTCATAGATTAAGATTGATAACATACAATTTTACACAATTTTAACGTTCCCTTGTCTTAGCTGAAAAAATCCATGATCAAAAATGAGTTTTGACTGAAAATCATAATATTAAAATTAAAGTGAAATAAACTTCTTTCATCTTTTCAGATATGGGGAGAGCTATAATTCATCAACACAAACAGCTGATCCAAAGTCTTATGTTACAATCAACCCATGCCATTCTTATCTTGATCAGCTTAGTTCCTTGGCTAATCAAAACAGAGAAATCGGTTACATTCATTCCAATAAGTAAACCTATCATAGATAATCGGTTTTACTTTTCAATAAATATTAAGTTTTCAAACTTATTATCAATACATGTGACCTGTTTTTTCTTTTTCTCTTTTTCATTTTTTCCTTCGTTTTGTACTTAATTTCCTAATATATTGCATGATAGTAAAGTTTTCCTTTTGTATAAATTTTCTTCCATTGTCTGAGCAATATA
>JAOXNT010112911.1:0-13748 GCA_028565815.1 Cletocamptus dominicanus | reverse complement strand
ATACAAAGGAAGATGTCATAGAAATAAGCTGCCATGGCTCTCCTTATATTATAGAACAAATCATCCAGTTGTTTTTGCGGCACGGTCTTTTGTCTTAACAAGCATTTCCTATTTTTTTTATATATGCTAGACGTATGGCTTTACTCGTCAGAAAGCTGGAGAATTTGTAGTGTAAATGCACATCGTCATTTTTTAAAAAGTATAAAGAGGAGAATTACTCCCCATAATATAAAAAATGAATGGGATGATTTATTCTAAAGGACTTATCTACAAGCTTTTAGTCCTGATACATTTCAGAAATGGGCTTTAACAGGACAGTCGATCTCAAGTTACTTTAGTTTTAGAGAAAATTTTTCTAATCTATATTATTTACATAAAAACCCAACAAAAAGCTATATTTACAATATTACAATTACTAGGCTTGGATTGGATAAGAAACATTAAAGAAAATGAAAATGAAGCGCTTGAGGATATTTATAGACTCTATAGAGGCCCCTGTATTACATGGATTCTCAGAGAATGGTCGCTTGAAAAGGAAGATGCTATAGAAATTTTTCAGCTGAGTATTGTGATTTTATATGATAACGTCGTTAGTGGCAGACTCACTAATCTTACAAGTGACTTAAAAACTTATCTTTTTGGAATTGTACGTAATAAAGTAAGAGAACTTAAAAGAAATAAGAAGAAATTAATATCTTTTTCAGCGCATGATTATTTGGTATCTTATACTTCATCAGAGAACAATGAAAAGGCTTTATTAGAAGAGAACATCTCTGCTGCAAATAAAGCTATGGAAGAACTAGGTAATCCATGTAAAAAATTGTTACAGCTTTTTTATTACAAGCAAAAAAATATGGATGATATTGCAAAAATAATGCAATACAAAAACCGAAATACTGTTAAAACTCAAAAATACAAGTGCCTCAGGAGGTTACAAAAGTTATACTTTCGTCATATAAACATAGAGAAAGTTGAAAGATCCTAACCTACATATAACAGAGATAGAAAGATATCTCAATGGTGAAATGGCTATTGATGAGAAAACTGCTTTTGAACAAAAACTAAAGGAAGATAAAGACCTTATGGAAGTATGGAATAATGTACAGACCATGAAGGCTGGAATAAAGACATCAGTATTGGTAGAAAAGATGGCGTTTTTGCGTGAAATAGAGGAGCGAGATTTTAATGATGATTATACTGATGAAATAAAATCTACTACTCTTCATAAGGGTAGAAAAAAATCAGGAAATAAAAACAAAATTAAATCTCTTAATAAGAAATGGATTATCTGGACTATAGCTGCTGCTGTATTAATATCGATAATTTTTGAAATGTGGCCAGAAAAGAAAACGAGAGGTCCAAGTCAAGAATATGCATTTTTATTTGAAGAAGATACATTTGAGAAAACAATAGAACACACACTTTATAGATCTGTTGATGGGCCTGAAGCACTGGCAGATGACCAGATATATGCTTATAATCTATATGTAGATCAACAATTCAACAAGGCTATTCCTGAACTATCAAAGTTATGGGAAAAACAAAAAGATTCTTTGGCCTATAAGTATTTAGGGTATTCGTACTTGGGGATTGGATTAAATGAAAAAGGTCTAAAAATATTGTCTAATTTTGATGACAATGAATTGCTTGAGTAATACAGCTTGTCTCTTTATAATAATTTTGGCAGTTTCGTGTAATTCTCCACAGGGATATCAGGATCATGTAAATGATAAAACCATCAAATATTTTGGGCAAAAAGTAAAAATTTACTCCCAAGATAGGTTTAAATTGGACTCAAGCCTTTATTATGCATATCGTCTGGACTCAATAATTCAATCCTACCAAGCTGTAGATAGCCTAAAAATACATTATTATCCATATATTATAAACCTATTTCTAATAGACCGCCAGCACAAAAAGGCTGAAGTATTAATAGATCATATTCTTGACAGTAAAAATCACTATGTACCTCTACCTGATAATGAAAAAAGTATAGCCTTATCTTATAAAGCTTATCTCATATTTCGCGAGTATAGATTTGATGAAGCTTATGAATTATTGGACAAAGCCCTAGCATTAACTGATTTCAACATCAATAATAAAGCTTATCAATTTGCTATTCGCAACTGGATGATTATTGCTAACAAAGAAAACAATGTAACCGCATTTTCTAGATATAGAGGCGCTCTGGACAAAATTATTAAAAATTCTGACACTCTACATTACAATTTATATCGGATAAATGCAGAAAATTTGGCTCTACAGAAGGGTAAAGAGGATGAAGCCATCTTTATGCTCAATCAAGCAATTAAATTTATAGATAATGAACAGCCCAATTATGCATTGAAAAGTAATATGCAATTCTATCTGGCAGAAGTTTTACATAGAAAAAGAGACTATGATGACGTGCTGAGACTCTATTATGAGACTTTATACCCTGATGAAACGCTAGATGAACAAAGTCTATTGAGCTACAAAAAGGGTGACGCTGACTTTGGTTACATAACCCTTACAGAAATGGCCTACACCTATTTGCATCTTTACAGAAAAAATCAAAATAAACATGACCTTAAAATGGCTGAAAAATTGATTTTGAAATGTGATTCTATATTATCTGCCCAACCTTTATTGCTTAACGAAAATCGTAACATTAGCTTTTTAAATCATTCTGATAAATTGCTAGATGTAGCTATGGAAATTTTTTATGAAAAATTCTTAAATGATCAGTCAATGGCAACATTTGATATTATCCTAAGTATTGTACAAAAAAATCGCTCTTTTATTTTTCGTACTGAAAAAGCTATACAAAATCTATTATCAAGCAAAGCATACAAAGCCTATCAAAGAGCGAAAGCTCATATCAGCCAATCCAATATTAGAAATAATAATGCAGTTGCTACCTTCAATAATCAACTACACGAACTACAAAAACTAGAAGAAAAAATAATCGCTCATAAATCTAGATCATTTTTACTTGATTCTCATATAAAGAGCGAAACAATTATGCAAAAGCTATCTACTCTCAATAAAGAACTAATGGTTTTTGCTCAAGTGATCGATAGTTGCATTTATAGAATATATTTAACAGAGAAAGAATACAGAATTGATAGATTGACCTTAACTGGTGCAGACTGGAATGCCATAGAAGAGCTGGTTAACCTTTCTTATGACCCGACCAGGGAAGCAGATAGTATGCATTTCTCCACTATCAAAAAATATGTACCCTACAAACCAGGCCAAGATTTACTGATTATGAATGATGGATTTACCGGTGATTTGCACCTAGATAAATTACTGCCTTACTTGAATGACATAATATTTCTTCTGGATTTTTCATCTTTATTTAAATTACCTGAACAAAACAGTGAAAGAAACATGGGTAAAATTGCGATTTTTGCATTTTCTGATGCTGAGTCAATTGGCACACGGCATCGATATTCTTCATGGGAAATCCCATACAGTAGAAGGGAAGCAGAAGCGATTATCGCCCAATATCCGGATCGAACAGAATTGTATAGCGGCAGGAAGGCCACTAAAGCACAATTTTTACGGGTATGTCTGGACTCTTCCTATACTCATTTACATCTTGCGATCCACGGCCACAGCTCAGGAAATACCAGAGAAGACATTATGCTTATGTTTAGAGATCGGCAGTATGGCATAGATACTTTATACGGATATGAAATACCGACTATGGTAAATAAACACTCTGTTATTCTTTCTGCCTGTGATAGCCACAAAGGCCGATACACTCCAGGAGAAGGGAAATACACGCTGGCTCGCTATTTCTTGCGAAATGGAGTAGGTAAAGTAAGAGCAAGTCACGGTATGCTAAAAGATAACCTCCATACCAATAAAAATGCGCTATCAACTATATTATAACCCAAGCTTGATTATTTGTAGTTCTTAGTGACTTTATTAAGGTAATAATCGAGCTTGGGTTAAAATCTTAATTTGTAGATCTTATCTCAAGGGCAAGTGGGGGTAAATATTTACTTGACTAGATAAAGCGCATATCTTGGTGAATCAATATCCAATTTGACTTTATATTAGTATTAATGTTCTTATCAATTTTTAATAACTTAACATCGTCAAATTGTCCCCAACTTTTATTATTTTGAGAATAAATTCCTTTTTGATGTTTATTGTTTAATTTATTATATTCCTTCTTAGAAACAACCCAAAAACCAGTGTATTTATCAACATTACTGTTAAGCATATTGCTTTTTCCAGGATTAATTATAGGAAATTTAATGAAGATTTGATCTTCCCAATCCGGGTGTTTAAAATAATATTCTTTAATATTTGAATTGCTAAAATCTACACTGGGATCAGAACTCAATTTGCCATTATCATCTGTTTCATATCCTGGACTGCATCCATAAGGACCTTTAGTAAACAATTTTAATTTTTTAGTAATGGTCGATTCGTATACATCATTTGAAAAAGGTAATCCCTTAGCATCCTGTACATGAGCATTTCCCTCTTCATCTTCATACTGTAAATAAAAAGTACCTTCTTGTCCTTTCTCGACCTTTTGATCAATTGTGAAGGTAATACCGTTATATTCTTCCATAAGAAAAGAATATTTTGCTTCTTCTTCATTTTTATCCACTGAGGATATTATACCCTGGAACAAATGAATCAAATGCGTGTGTGTTTCTGCTTTTTTAGCCATAATGTAAAAGTTAGTTTGTTAATAAATTTATAGAATTCAATATCTGTTGATTATTTAGCAATATGAAGAAGAAAGGAAGTCCATTATCTAATGAATATAGATAGCGAACTTCCTTTTTTATACATTTAGCTACATCTTTATTAGCTTTACTCCATACATACCTTTGGCACTCTGAAGTACACCGTAATAAACCCCAGAAGATAGTTTTCTACTACCGATTATAGGTATTATTTGTGATCCGGAGCTAACATTCAATACATTTTCAATCACTACTCTTCCCTGGACATCATATATTCTCAACTTCAAGTTAATATTTTCCTCTGCATTCACCAAGACGGACCACTGATTTCTGCTTGGATTGGGGAAGAAAGTAAATTCTGTTATTCCTGCATTTAAGCCTTCCAGGCTGGTCGTGTTATTATTGACTGTAATGATGCCGGAAGTAATATTAGTAGTTTCTACTATTGTACTGTTACTATCAAGTGACTCGATAACAATTTCAGTAGGGTCATCAGAAAGGGTTATCTCAGAAGCCCCTTCATTTTCTCTTGATAAAAACCTAAGAGAAAAAATAACTGTACTGTCTTCTATTGTCACTGGATGACCGGAAGCGGGATACCAGGTCACTGCTATATTTCCATTCTCTGCTTCTTCATATCTGAGACTGCCTCCTGGATCAAACTCATTGGTCTGTTTTTCAAAATCAATCAATTCTATCAGCGAGGTGTCATAATGAATACTAAATGTAGAAGAAATAATATCAGAAAAACCATTCACAGATACATCTACTGAAAACTCTTCTGACGGTGCTACTTCATGACTACTAAACGCGATATCTACTCCTTGCATACGCTCTTGGATATCGCCTCTTAGATTGCGGTAAGAATCGTTTACATCTCCTATTTTACAGGCAATGAAGTCCATGTCTAATAGGTCTCCACCAAGGTTATTAATCATGATTTTTTCCGGAATGTCACCGCTCAATGGATCTCCTAAGAATACATGTTTGCTATCTACAAACCTCCAAGATGTATTATTGGGAAAATCATTAGACAATCCTAACAATAATCTATTAAGGAAAGTCAAATCACTTCCTCTAATAAATTGATCATTATTAATATCCCCAGATATGGTTTTATAAGGGGTAGACAGATCTTTTATACCCAGAATGTGTCTATAGAGGAAGAATAAGTCACTTCCTGTAACTCCAGCTTTATAATTCCTATCCAATATCGGTGTAATGACAAAATCACTTCCTATTTGCAGGTCTTCAAAGCAATAATTACCTGATATATCGGTATAAGTTACTCTATCATCATCACCGCTGAGATTGACTTCTACATCTTTAATTTCAAGTCCATCTTCTCGATAGATTTTTCCACATATACTGCCTAGTGATTCTTCCACACATAGGTTTGCATCTAAAGTCATAACACCCGTTGGGCCACTGAATTTTTCAACAACGATTTCTGTAGGTGTATTGATAAACTCAAGTTCAGCATTTTGGACATTGTCCTTGAGTAGTATTTCCACCCAAGCAATTATAGTATTATCAGGAAGTGAAAATGAAGTTGGGCTTGCCCACGCAAATGTCATCGTATTCTCATCTATGCTGCCAGAGTTAATCGTCCCACTTAATTCATTGGATTGTTTAAAACCTTCAATGGTTCCAAATTGTGAATCTGAGAGCCTCAAGGTATAAGTAAATGAAATAACTTCAGAAAAATTCTTAACCCTTATTGGCACCTCAATCAAAGTTCCTTTTGCACCACAAGTAGCTAATGCTTCAAGGATAACGTCTTCTCCCATCTTTTCTACTGGGGTTAGATTTATACAACAATATTTCCAGCATCCATTTATATCTTGATAGTAGACACAACAGGTTATTTCCTGATCTACATAATCTGAAAGATCAAAGGAGGGATTGGTATTTGAAACGTTCATTTCTTCTCCTTCAATGATCCAAGTTAAGTCGGAAGATATATCTACTTCCGAATCAGTTAAAGTAAAAGCATAAGTCAAGCTTTCACCTATCTGGTCATAGACTAAAAAGTTGCATTCTTCATAAGGTGTACTATAGCACAATCTTCTACAGCAAACCTTGATACATCCGTTTTGATCTCGATATCGTACAGAGACAATGATTTCTTCGTTTGCCCCAATATTAAAATCGCGAGGATCAAAGTTTTGAGGGTTATTATTTCCTATGTATCCATTGTCAGGCAGGTTCTGTGGCACATCAATATTCCAAGAAATTACTTCCTGGGCACCATTGACCCGTAATATGTACTGATCGCTGGTAAAATCAAAGTCTATTTCAATGGCATCACAATCCAGTGCATCCTCAATGCAAAACTGACGACAGCACAATACATAACATTGTCTTAAGACATCATAAATAAGACAGCATACATAATAAGTGCCTTCATCTGAATAGGTATACAATACTTCTGATTGAGCACCTAGGTTTTCCCCTTCAATGAACCAATCAGTAACAGCCTCTTCATCTCCCAATCCTGAAAGCTGATAAGAAAACTCTAAACTATTTTCATCGCCCGTGAAGTATGGAGTTATGTAATCACAGGAGAATGGTATTTCCAGTTTGACACAACAGTATTTTGGACATGGATCCTCACCAATATAATACCTGTAACAAAAATAATACGTCCTGCCCGGATTACAAATGTAATTGCTCAAGGTCAATTCATTGGTATTGGCTTCATCTGTGAAAGTCTGTCCGTTTTCTTCGTAAGTAATGACCCAGGTGTTGTCAGCATTATTGGGTATATCTAGCTGAGCCTGAACAGATACGGCCACCTGATCATCTGATAATGGCTCAATACCGGTAAATATCAAGTCATCGCAATACTCATTGTAATCTGCAGGAGGACAATCCTCCTCACACTCTTCTTTAATGTATCTTCCTCTGGACCAGATCAATTGACAATTGGTTAATTCTTGATCCGGATCGAAAGAATCATCATTTGGTATTGAGTAGCTTTGAAGAAGCTCTCCACTGCAATTGTAAATTTTTCCTGTATTTTCAAAAGCTCCAGTATCTGCATCTTCTATTCTATAAACACATTCCCCATTCCAATTGCACTGATAAATATTCAAATAATCGTAAGGACACATAACCGGTATACCTAATGTGCAATTAGTCATGAGAATATCAGAAATATATTGATCTATAAACTCTGTAGAAGAACAACAGTTTTCATAGCACCCATAATTACAAGGTTCTCTGTCAATTCCGTTACTATAAAATATCACACTGCAACTCTCTTCTGACAACTCAGGATTATCAATCAGGTTGCCATCACAATCATAATATAACTCAGTTACATTTATAGGAAATTCGGGATTATGGCAGGGTATACTGAAAACGCCATAAATGCACTTCCCATCCCTATCCTTACATTGTCTTATTGTAGTGTATGAATTTTCATACTCACATGATCGAAAGTCAATGATGGCATCTAATTTAATTTCTTCTAACCATGCTTGATCCGATTGTAATGAGCAGCAATTTTCATAGCAACCACAATCAGGAAGGGGAATACAGCACACACTTGTCCAGCAATAACTATCAATTGATTCAATATTGTTCAATGTGGCACCCTCTGTACAAACCTCATAATAGAAATAAACACTCTTTTGCCCACTTGGCGGAGAATAAGTAATATCCTCCAGTCCGTCAAACTCTGATAGTCTTTCCCCATTTTCATCTGTCCAGTATAATACTTCTATATTTTCATGATGAGAACTTACAATATCATAGTTACCTTCCTCTGGTTGACAATTCACCAATGGTATATAGCAATTGTATGGGTTAATCAGACACAAGTCAATACAACATATTTCGATACATCCATTTCTCACATAAATCATGCATATTCTCCATGTGGTCTCTTCTGATGTCTCATCTTCTGTAAGCTGAAATATGGGGTTTTCCTCTTTACTTTCAATCACATCTTCAGGATTACCTATTGAAAAAGCGCTCCACTTAATTAATTCTATATCATTTAATTGATTACTGAAACTGTAATTATAAATACCATCCAGCACCTCACTTTCTGATCCTATATAAATTGGTACTATAGAATTATTTCCACAAATCTGTTCTGTAATATAACAAAGCCTTCTACAGCAAACCTTGATACATCCGTTTTGATCTCGATATCGTACAGAGACAATGATTTCTTCGTTTGCCCCAATATTAAAATCGCGAGGATCAAAGTTTTGAGGGTTATTATTTCCTATGTATCCATTGTCAGGCAGGTTCTGTGGCACATCAATATTCCAAGAAATTACTTCCTGGGCACCATTGACCCGTAATATGTACTGATCGCTGGTAAAATCAAAGTCTATTTCAATGGCATCACAATCCAGTGCATCCTCAATGCAAAACTGACGACAGCACAATACATAACATTGTCTTAAGACATCATAAATAAGACAGCATACATAATAAGTGCCTTCATCTGAATAGGTATACAATACTTCTGATTGAGCACCTAGGTTTTCCCCTTCAATGAACCAATCAGTAACAGCCTCTTCATCTCCCAATCCTGAAAGCTGATAAGAAAACTCTAAACTATTTTCATCGCCCGTGAAGTATGGAGTTATGTAATCACAGGAGAATGGTATTTCCAGTTTGACACAACAGTATTTTGGACATGGATCCTCACCAATATAATACCTGTAACAAAAATAATACGTCCTGCCCGGATTACAAATGTAATTGCTCAAGGTCAATTCATTGGTATTGGCTTCATCTGTGAAAGTCTGTCCGTTTTCTTCGTAAGTAATGACCCAGGTGTTGTCAGCATTATTGGGTATATCTAGCTGAGCCTGAACAGATACGGCCACCTGATCATCTGATAATGGCTCAATACCGGTAAATATCAAGTCATCGCAATACTCATTGTAATCTGCAGGAGGACAATTTTCTTCGCAATTAGTTCTTAGAGTAAATGCTCCTTTGAACTGATCGTTGTTTCGAGCTCCATCAATAATGATATAATACCACCCAGCATCCATTTGTCCAAAGTCTTCGAATGCTTCTCCTATAACAACGTTACCTGTTTCTATATTTGTGCCTTTACCAAAACAAGCAAAATCTTTTTCATATTTATCAACAATAAACATACTGAGATTGTAACTTGATTCATGGCGTAATTCTATAGACAAGGTATCACCTTTGTTGCCTTTATAATATGAGTAAACAAGATCACCTCCTTTAAAAGAAAATCTAGTAGGTATATCCTCACACTTATTTATATAATCTCTGAATTCATATGTATTGCTTGCATTAGTATTGTCTCCTGATAAAATTTTATTACATTCCAAACGTGGTCTGATACAAAATTTCTGACAACATAAAGTAATTTGTCCAGTAGGTATATGTTTTACCAAAAGGCAAACATAATAATCACCTGGTGTAGCAAAAGTATGTTGAAAAGGCAATTCATTTTTTTCCTGACCATCGATAAAACATGAAAGTAATTCATATTCACTATCTAAATTACTTGAAAAAGTAAATGATAAAGGGTTACCTGGAAATCCTGGCTCCAATGTAACATAGTCACAACCATCTTCTATATATATTTTCTTGCAACAATAGGTTGGGCAAATGTCCTCGCCTTGGTTTATTGTCTTATAACAGATATAATAATAGCCATTCGAGAGATGCAGGTCTTCTATTGTAGCTGATTTGCCTTCTATTCCGCTAGCAATTACTAATAAATCTTTTTCTTCATTTTCTTTATATATTACCCAACTCCCAGAAGTTTCTACTCCTGAATAATTAAGCGATATTGATGTTAGGTCGTGTGCCTTTTCTATTGAAATAACTTCTACTAAATCACAGTCATTTTCACTAGCAGAAGGGTCAAATGGTTCGTTGCAAATATCGATGCAGCATTGAGTTTCTTCACCGCAGCATTCTTCATATGTTTTACAAAGTGTAAAGGTTGCTCCTTTTTCTATTGGTATAATGGCTTTTTCTCCATAGAAGTATTCAGGTTCTTCACAAGTACAGACTAGAGGTGGCGGACAAAAACAACCTAAAGACCAATATTTTACATTTTCATCTCCTGCACATTCGACTAGAATTTTATCTTCAGATATGTAACGATAATTAATACATTCATTTTCTTCTGCACCATCCCAACACAAGTATTCACAACACAATTGAGTTTCAGATTCCACGTTAGTACTGTAATAACATATTTCGTATTTTCCAGTATCAGGCAATTTCAAAGTATATATACTATCATTGCCTCTCCCAATTAAATTAGTAGGAACAAAGGGTTTAATTACGGGACGCAAATCAACCACTCCTGGTCCAACATTCCATTCATATTCTCCAGGTATATCTGTAGGTAAGAATCCATCAAAATCACAAGCTTGGTCTTCTACGTAATAAGGAAAACAATAAGTCTCACAACATATCTCGTAATAATCACATTCAGCATTATACCGGTAACAACATATTTCGTATTCACCTTCTTCTAAGTCTATGATCAAATCTCCAAAATCATCGGCTTCGTAGAGATCATCATTTACTGTATAATAAATTTCTGATTCTGTTAAATTTTGGCTAGTATTTTGAATTATCCCTTCGCAGCTAAAAACACATCTATATATTTCGTTTTCTATCAATTCATTTTCAATCAAGTAAGGACTACCCGTACATAGAGGATCATCATATTCAGCACAATACTTAATACAACATGATTGTAATTCTCCTAGATTGTCAAAATAATAAAAACAAAAGTAGTAACATCCTGGACTAGGGCAATAAAATCCAAGTCCTAGAGGTTCTTCGGGATCAAAACTATCAAAATAAGTAATATCATTCTCTTCTGCACCATAGGGATAAGACACTTCATAATAGGCTATATCATATCCAGTAGAATTTATAAATTCTACATAATTACCCATTGTCTCCTCTTCATTAATGCTTACCAATGGACAATAAATAGAGCATCCTTCTAAAGTGAGATCAAAATTACCAACTGTAGGACTTAGTGAGTTTCTTCGAAGCCAAGACTCGACTACAATGTAATAGGTCCCGGGCGATAGTGTTTCTGTAATTGATTCAGGGATACCAAAAGAGTTTGTACTACTAGCAATACATTTAATATTACATCCATCACCTAGCAGAAATAATTCAAAATCGTCATTTGTTCCAAAATTATCTAGTGTTATGGTAACTTCTTCTTCAAAATTTAGCGCAAATTCGTAAACGACCTCATTTCCAATTAATGACTTAGTGTATTCATCGCATTCAAAATGACTAACATTATTCCTTGCTGAAGCAGTAAAATTATTTCCTGAAATGGTTTCTCCGCATTCTATTGGATTGGCGCCCTCACAGTATACGTCTTCGCAAGTAAGAGTTATAGAAAATTCTCCGACCTCATATTCTTCCGCACCATCAACCACAATATAGTAATCACCAGCAGGCAAATCAAAATAAGTAATGGTTTCTCCTATTGGATTATTATTGTTAGGATAGTTTACTCCTTTTGTATAGCAATTGGCAGTTTGACCAGAAAAGGAATCAAACAAGAACAATGAAAGATTTATGTTTTGCTCGTGAAGCAAAGTGATCCCAAGTGGTGTATTGTTAAAGTCTTTGGTAAATTTAAAAACATAGTCCTCAGCATTAAAAGGGAAGTTTACATTATAATTAGGACAATCATTATAAATGGGTTGTTCTACATCATTGCCTTTCCCAACTGTATTCCGTATATATGTTTCTCCACAGGCAATTACTTCATCGTATGCATTTTCTTTAGTACAATTAATGGATAAAGTATAAGCACCTTCTTCAGAAATATCTGCCGCATCAACGACGATATAATAATAGCCGGCAGGAAGATCACCATTATCAGAGAACCTTTGACCATTGATTTGATTAAACTGATTGCGTGTGTTTTGTCCTTTTTCAAAGCAATTGATAAAAGGTACTTCACCATTAGAGCATTGGTCAAGGATAAAAAGGCTAAGATTAATACTAGTAGAATGATCGAGCTCGATAGTTACAACGTCCGAATCGTTTTCTTTATAAAATTCGTATATTTTATCATTTCCATCAAAGTTCTCATCGAATTGGCTAACGCAGTTACCATAGTTATCCCGGACAAAATTGTTGGCTTCGGTTCTGAGATCTCCATTTACTATAGCATCAGGGCAGTCTAGAATTTCAGCTTCGTGACAATTAGGATCCGAAGAATTCGCACAAGCGATATCATCGCAAGTCACTAACCCTCCTAAATCTTTATAAAGGAGTGTGTAGTCGTCGGAAATATTATCATTACTCACAACTACTACGTACCCGTAGTTATTTCCTGAGCACAATGGAGCATCTAACAATGTAATTAATACTTCTCCAGTGTTATTATAATCACTTATAGGCGCACCACAAACTTCCTCTATGTCTTCACAGCAATTAGTGTAATAAATAAAAACATTTGGATTTCCTGAAGATATCTCTTTGAGGGATGAAGATGGTGGTAACTTAAAAATATGATAGTAATTGAAAGGTATACCATCAGTATTTTCGCAAAAATTTAAGTTAATTGATTCCTTAAAGGTAAAAGTAAAACTTCCTTGAAATTCCATTTCTTCAGAAATGATATAATCATGACAATCAGGACTCTGAGCAAAAATAGATTGAGTTAAGACAAGATATGTACATAAATGGAGTATAAAGTTTTTCATTTGATAAGTTATTTTAAGTTTTGTAATTTTTATACAGATCGAAAATTCTATAATTGAATAAACAAGTCTAAATCCCTTCCATTAATGCAATTATCTAGGTGAGTATTAATGAGAGAGTAGAGTCTTCTAGGCAAGTATTTGCAGTCGCGTGTATAAAAATCATAAATGTGGATTGCAAGATTTTTTCTCAAAGAAGAGCTTTTACTTTGTGATCTATTCTGACCATAATCTGCAAAAATAAATTGAGTTATTACTTTTGGCACAGAATTGTTTCTATTCACTTCACCGCAGGTAAAAATTTCTGAATTGCGGTTATACATAGGATCTATGATAGACC
>JAOXNT010112801.1:0-13769 GCA_028565815.1 Cletocamptus dominicanus | reverse complement strand
GAACAAATGACTACACTCACTAAATCTATCAAAGAAATAGAAAACCAAATCGAAGCACTAGAGATGGAATGGATGGAGCTGGCAGAGAAGGCGTGAGGGAGCTGGAATTTAATCCAGGTTCAACCCGGATTATACATTGCTAATGCCGATGTAACTAGTTCATAGAACAATCATGAATGCTCCGGAAGGCGAAATATAAATAGGAAAAAAAGACGCAATCCCCATTTGCCGAAAGGCGCACAAATACACTGATGTTGATGCAGAATTAATCATCAGTCCTGAAAGGGTAGGAAAAGGATCGCTTGTTTTTGATTCTTGAACCATTCAATAAAGTCTGCATTTTGAATCAGTCGCTCAAGGCAGTTGTGATTTTTAAGCTGAAAAGCATATAAATCTGCGACCTCTAAGGAGCTGGTCAACTTTTCGACCATTGCTTGTATTTTATGTTCAGCTAGTGCTTTCTTTTCAGAACTCAACTGGTTCTGTTCTTTACTTATATATGCTTCCGCAAATTCAGAAGTGGGACTGTTTATGGTAGTGACTTGAGCAGAGAAAGCATCCATCAATCGATTAAGAAAATGAATTTGAAAGGCTTCTTTTTTAGAGTGGGCGACTAAGAGGATCTTTGAGAGGTCTTCTTGCTGCGTGTTACTCGAAGTAAATATCACCGGCACCTTACCGCCATCAACGGCCCTCCGGATAAGACAATCCGGTTCTTCACAAATAGCATCTGAGGGGTCCTTGGAGACTACTAAGGATAGAGTCCTGTCATAGTAGGGCAACAGATCCCTTATCTCTTCTATAATAAGAGTATTCTCATAGGTTCCAATAAGGGGTTCTTTTAAGATAGAACTTAAAATTGTGTTGTGATCCGAATCTTTGAATGAAGTATGGGTATGGACAGGAAGTAAGGGAAATGGATTATTGAGATTCGTAGGTTTCTCTTCATTTACCTCATTGACTTCAATAGCGGCTTGAAATTGTATGGCTAGAAAGTAAGCAAACAAAAATGGATTTTTAGTGCTATTTAAACTTTTGCCGGCTACTATGAAAAAGGGCCAGTTATGGAAATCTCCTTTTCTCAACAGATAGAGCATAGCATCCTTGAGCGTAGGGTTGATGTTCTGATTTGCCTTAAATTGAAATCCTTTATTGTCGATCAGTAGTGTAGGAACAACTTCAATATTGCGACTGATAATTTCCGATAAATCATTAATATCCTCCCACTGAACCGTGATTTGCGCACGTTCGATAACTTTTTGCATTACATGTTTGATGTAACTGTAACGCGAGGAAAGGGTTCCTAAAAGTTGTATGTGAATGCCGCTACTCATTAATATTTTGCGCTTACAGCAGCATCATTGGCGAGATGTTGAATGATATCAAAAGTCGTGACAATTCCAATGATTCGTTCATGCTCTACGATAGGAATAGCATGAAAAAGGTTTTCTTTGAAAATTTCCAAAGCTACATTAATGCGTTCATCGGCCTCCATTTTAGCCAGTCCTGTTGTCATAATTTCTTTGACCTTATGAGACTTTAGTCTAAACTTTTCGACTTCTTCGTCTCGCTCATCAGTTCCAAACCCTTTTTGAAAGAATAGAAAATCAGACTTGCTGAGCATTCCTACTAATTTTCCTTCGTCTATCACAGGAAGGTGATTTATCTTATGTTCCTGAAATATATCATGTACTTTAATTAAAGGGTCTTCCACACCGATAGTGATCAAATCCCTTTGCATAATCGTTGAAATAGGGTCTAGTAAATTCATAAGTGATCGTTTTACACGAATATCCACACCCTAGACCCGATTTAATATGATAGCAGTCATGATTCAAATTGATTAATGTCAGTTTAATCTAATTTTGTTTTAGAGTATAATCCGGGTTTAAGCATGCAAATAGGACGTCTCGTAAAGCTTTAGGGTGATCTACGGAACATTTTCTTCCTTTTTATTATTTTAGTTTTTCTAATGCATAATCCTGATTTAATCAGTCTATATCGGGCTTACTGCATAGTCAAACTACATGAAAAACCATCAAGGTGGAGTCGAAAGCTGAAGAAATCAAAAGATTGGCGGCTAAGCTGAAGTCTGTTATTGAGACAGCTATTGATGGTATTATAACGATAGACCATAAAGGGACAATTGAATCTATTAATAAAGCCGGAGCCAAGTTATTTGGATATGATAGGGAGGAGTTGATAGGCCAGAATGTAAGTGTTTTAATGCCTTCAGATCACAGCCGAAAACACGATGGATATATTGAGCGATATCAAAAGACAGGAGAGGCAAGGGTTATTGGAACAGGCAGAGATGTCAATGGAAAACGTAAAGATGGTTCTTACTTTCCATTTCGACTTGCCATAAGTGAGGTGAAGGTCGGTGATCAGGTGAGCTATACAGGCATCATTCATGATATCAGTGATTTTAAGGAAGCTGAAGAGAGAATTGTCGCCCTCAATCAGGAATTGGAACGAAAGGTGGAAGCCCGGACGGATGAACTGGAACTGGTTATCAATCGCTTGCTTAAAGCAAACCATAAGTTGCGAGAACAAGAACTGATACTTCAGGAATCATTGAAGAAGGAGCGAGAGCTCAATGACCTGAAATCAAGATTTGTAAGTACTGCCTCTCATGAATTCAGAACGCCTTTAAGCACCATTTTATCCTCAGCCTCTCTGATCGGAAAGTATACATCCACTGATCAACAAGAAAAACGAATTAAACACATAGGAAGGATCAAGAACTCCGTGCAGACGCTCACCAATATTTTAGATGACTTCTTATCCTTAAGTAAGCTAGATGAAGGTAAAATGCTAGTGAAGGAAGAAGACTTTTGCTTGAATAGCCTTATGAGTAAAGTGATTGAAGAATTACAGCCCATTGTAGAGCAGAATCAATCTATCGTTCTGGATTGTACGGATAGCCCTTTTCAACTGCAATCTGATCCAAGATTATTGAAAAATATCCTGATCAATTTGGTTTCCAACGCATTGAAATATTCTAAAAATGAAGATGTTCATTTATGCCTAGATCAAGATGAAAATGAAATATTCATTCAAGTGATAGATAAAGGTATTGGGATTCCTCAACAAGAACAAAAATTCTTGTTTGATCGATTCTTCAGAGCTTCCAATGCCTTGACGATTCAGGGTACCGGACTGGGGTTGAATATTGTAAAGCAGCACGTTGAATTATTGGGCGGAGAGATAACCTTTGAAAGTGAGGAAGGGAAAGGAACTACTTTTTATATTACCATACCAAAACATAAAAAAATTGAGCAAACTATTGATCATTGAGGACAATGATGGCGTACGAGAAAATCTTGCCGAAATCCTGGAGCTAAGTGGATATGAGGTGCTAAGCGCTGCTAATGGTAAAGTGGGCGTCCAACTAGCCAAGAACGAACATCCAGACTTGATCCTGTGCGATGTTTCTATGCCTGAATTAGATGGATTTGGAGTGCTTAAAATTTTAAGTCAAGAGTCGGAGACCTTTGACATTCCCTTCATTTTCCTGACAGCACGGGTGGAGCCTAGTGATTTCAGAAAAGGAATGGGACTTGGTGCCGATGATTACATTACGAAACCTTTTGACGATACAGAGCTGCTTGATGCGGTTGAAACAAGGCTGAAAAAGACCGAAAGACTGCGATCAGCGCTCAAAGAATCGGGAAGTGATAAAGTACAAAAGCTATTCTCGGAATCCAGAGCCTTGGAAACCCTTAAAAAGGTGTCAGACCAATCTGAATTGAAAAGCTTCAGAGCAAAAGACGAAATATATGAACGAGGTCGCAATCCCAGGCACCTTTATTTTATAGAGGATGGAAGGGTCAAGCTTTCTAAAGTCAATGAACTTGGTAAGGAATTAATTATCCATGTTTACACTAAAAATGAGTTTTTTGGATACAATCCCTTGGTCCGTGACGTTCCCTATGAGGAAAGTGCTTATGCCTTAGAAGATACCAAGCTCAGAATGATTCCTAGAAAAGATTTTCAGCAATTGCTTTTGGGGGATCGGGAGTTTACAGCTCATTTTATAAAGATTTTGGCTAGAGAAGCTGCAGTGACAGAGAAGCAGCTGCTCGACCAAGCTTATTCTTCAGTCCGGAAGAAAACGGCTAATGCCTTGCTTTCTCTTGTCACCAATAATCAGTGCAAGAACCCTATTACTATTGTGGCTTCAAGGGATGATTTGGCATCAGTCGCCGGAACTGCAAAAGAAACTTTGATCAGAACACTCAGCGACTTCAAGTCCGAAGGTTTAATCTCTGTCCAAGGCAGTAAAATTACCATTCTAGATATTGAGTCTTTGGAAAATTTGCCTCAATAACTAATGGAGGCCGATGTAGCTCTTATACTCCCGGAATGTGAGAAAGTAGTAATATCTTTTATAAATTAAAGCCGTATTAACGGCATAAGAACATATTTTACCATGACTGATCTGAATCAGATGTTACTGATATTATTCATTGTATTATTTATTATTGCTCTTATTGTCGCCATCCGCTTTTTCATATTACATCAGCAAGAAAAAAAGAAATTCAATTCACTTCTTGGCGAGAAGCCTCTCCTTGAACACAAGTTGGAACAGAAAGACCAACAACTCCTGGAGCTGAGCAGACAATCAGAAAAGCAGCAGCAAGATCTTGTGCAAACCAAGGACATCGTTTCTGATCAAAAAGCTCAATTAAGTGGATTGCGTTCGGAAAGGGATTTGCTTAAACAACAATTGCAGCAGCTTGCAGAAAAGCATGTAGCGCTTGAAGCGCACAATGATCGTTTGGAACGACAGACTTCTGTACAACAGACCAATATCCGTCACCTTGAAGAAAGGCTACAGGCACAAAAGACGGAATTGCAAGAGATGGGACAGCACCTAAAAAAAGAGTTTAGGTTACTTGCGGACGAAATTGTACGGAAGAATGCCAAAGATTTTAATGAGCAAAGCGGTCAAAGGTTAAATGATTTGCTCAACCCTTTTAAAGAAAACCTAGAAGGACTCAAGAAAAAGGTCGAAGAGACCCATACAATCGATAAAGCTGAAAGACTCAACCTGAAGTCTGAAATTGAGCGGCTTTCAAAAATGAATGAAAAGCTCTCCACGGAAGCGGACGAATTGGTGAAAGCTCTAAAAGGATCATCCAAAAAGCAAGGTAACTGGGGCGAAATGATATTGGAAACAATATTGGAACACTCTGGACTAGAAGAGGGCGTCCACTTTTTTAGAGAAGAAACACTTCGGGATCACGCAGGCCAAGTCTTGAGGAATCAAAGCGGTCAGAAAATGCGACCGGATGTGTTGATCAAGTATCCCGATGGCCGCACCATTATTTTAGATTCGAAAGTGTCCCTCAATGCTTACGTCCGTTTTTCAGAAACAGCGGATGTGGAGGAGCAGCAGAAACACCTAAAACTTCATGTAGAATCAATTAAAAACCATATCAAAGAACTCAGTGGCAAAGATTATGACACGTATGGTGCTGCACCGGATTTTGTAATGATGTTTATACCTATCGAGCCAGCCTTTCATTTTGCACTTCAGTATGAACGTGATTTGTGGAGTTTTGCTTGGGAAAAGCAGATCATCCTTATGTCTCCCACCAATTTGATTGCCGCATTGCGCCTAGTGTCAGAAATCTGGAAAAGAGACAAGCAAAACAAACATGCTATTGATATTGCCGATAGAGCGGGGGCATTGTATGATAAATTTGTTGGTGTCTATGAGTCATTCGATCAAATTGGAAAGTATATCGATCAAGCTAAAGGCGCTCATGAACAAGCTCAAAACCGCATGAAAGATGGGCGCGGAAGTGTACTGCGACAAGTCGAATTGCTCAAAGAGCTGGGTGCGAAGGCTAAAAAATCCTTGCCCGAACCAAATGATGACTAAGAATACCTAACTATGTTAAAAGTATATAAAGCCTCTGCCGGATCAGGAAAGACCTATCGCCTGACCGAGTTCTATTTGTTGATTTGCTTTAAAAATCATCATGATCGCTATTACTTCCGTCGTATTCTCGCGATGACCTTTACCAATGATGCGACGGCAGAGATGAAAGAACGTATTCTTCATGCCCTTCATGCCCTTGCCTCCGGCGATAAGAATGCCCCTTATTTAGAAACCATCATGAAAGTAGAGGGAAAAGGGCATGAATGGGTGCGACAAAAAGCCGGCCGTATACTGGATGCCATGATGGAGTATTACGACCAGTTCTCAATCAGTACCATAGACAGCTTTTTTCAGCGTGTACTGAAGATATTTACGAGAGAGCTCAAGATTCAAGGTGGCTATGAACTGGAGATGAATGTTGAGGGTGTTTTAGATGAAGCTATGGAACTTTTTGTGGATACACTGGATCAAAAGAACAAACAATTGGAGTGGGTCCATAAAGTGCTCCGTCAGCAAAGTCAGAATCAGAAAGGAACCAATTTCCGTAGGCCCCTAAAAAAACTCGGAAAGGAGCTTTTCAAAGAAAACGTAGATGAAATGCTGCGGGGGATGAATCAATCTTATTTGATCCAAACCTATGAGGCCATAAGTACAATGAAAGCTCGCTTAGAAGCCAAAGCAAGTGCAATTCAAGAGCAGGCAAGAGCTGTTTTAGCACGGGAGGATCTAAGCCCGAGAGACTTTTCCGGAGCAGGACATAGCTTTGTATCCACCTGGCTTAATACCTTAGACAATGACCTTTATAAGGCCATATCCAGGATGTTTTCCAAACCACCTACGAGGATGATTCAAGCTCAGGATAATATCGATAAGTGGCTTGCAAAATCTAATCAGGATACACCTATTGCCGGCGCCGTAGCTCGGATCTATGAAGATCTCAACAGCTTGCTGAAGGATTATCTTGAATTCATTGGGGGACCCAATGCACGACTTTATATGACCTTACGGGAAATGGAGAAAGACTTTCCATCCTTTGGGTTCCTCACTATTTTGGAGGAGAAGGTCCAGGAGTATTGCGCTCAGGAAGGCAAAATGCTGATTTCTCGCACAGCTTCCTTGTTGAGCGACGTGATCAAGCTGCAGATATTACCTTTCTTTTATGAGCAACTAGGTAATCGTTATGACCATATCTTGCTTGACGAATTTCAAGACACTTCAGAATCACAATGGGAAAACCTCCAGGTGCTGGTGGAAAATGCAGTACAAACAGAAGGAAACGATTCCTTAATTGTGGGAGATGTGAAGCAGGCTATTTATCGATGGCGTAATGGGAATTGGCGCATATTGCATCAGGAGTTGAAAGAGCATGAAGGCTGGCAAGGCCTGTATGATGAGGAGCCGATCAAGCAGAACTGGCGTTCCTTGCAAGAAATCATAAGTTTTAATAACCATCTTTATGAGGTGTTGCCCGATATCGCTGATCAATACCTAGAGGACAATATGCAGGAATCTGAGTCCGCTTTGGATGTTCATTTACATGAAATCTATGAGGATCATCAACAGCTTGTTCCTGAGGTGCTGAGTGAGAAGCGAAAAGGTGGTTATGTCGAATGCTGGGGCTATCGAGCGGAAGAAAAGATAGAGAAGGAGGATCAAGAAGCTGCCTATTGGGCGCAGTTGAAGCAAAGAATTATCGATGTGCAAGAGCGTGGATATCAAAAAGGGGATATCTGTATTTTAGTACGAAAATCGAAGCATAGTAAAGAAGTAGGGGAGCATTTATTGGCTTGGCAGGAGGAGGAGCCTTCCGGCAAAAATTGGTTCAGCTTTGCTTCCAATGATGTATTGCAACTCAACAAGTCATATGCTGTACAAGCGGTAATGGCTTTCTTTCAATTATTAGTCGATCCGGATAATGGCGCAGCCAAAGGAGAGTGGGTCCAAGCATTAGCTCATCTTAGGGAGGAGATGATGATAGACTATCATCTCGCTTCAGAGGTGACAGTAGACCTCGGTGAGGAACTCCGGCAGGCTAAAAGTCTCTCACTTTGGGAAATTTCAGACCGCGTTATAGAACGCTTTCAATTAGGGCGTCGAGCCGATCAAATACCTTTTCTGCAATACTTCCAAGAATTGGTCTACGAGTTTAGCCAGAAGGGGAAGGGACATACAAATGAATTTATAAAATGGTGGAAGGATAAAGGAGAAGAAGAGACCCTTCAGATTCCTTCAGATCAGGATGCGATTAAAATCATGACGGTGCATAAATCCAAAGGCCTTCAATTTCCGGTAGTTTTTGCGATTCATCATGATTGGGGGGTAAGCGTACTTTCTGATAGAGGGAATATCCCTAATATCGTATGGACCAGTGAGATCAGTATATCTGATGAGATAGTGCTGCCCAGTTTCCCTATGGATTTCCGCAAATTGAGGTATACCACCCAGGTGGAAGATTTTAATAAGGAACTGGCTGCGCAGGTAGTCGACAATATGAATCTTCTGTATGTGGCTACGACCAGAGCCCAATCTGAATTGTATATCTCTCTTAGGGGTATGCAACAGGGGGGCGAGGTTAAAACTGTAGCTGATTTAGTGGATCATTTCATACAATCGACAGCGGAATGGCAAGCCCTGGATGAGGATCTCAGTTTGTGGCAGTGTAGCTGGGGACAAGCCATTCAAGCACATCACAAAAAGGAAAAGAAAGATGCTAATGTTGCCTCATTCTCCATCTATCATGGTGGGAGGCCCATTCCACCTATATCTGGCCGCTTCTCCAGAAAGGATTTTGAGGAGGAGCAGTCCGCGGTCCTGCAAAGAGGAAAGAAATTGCACCGCTTGTTTGAAGGTTTAAGGTCTGAGGATGATATACACCAGCGGCTCATTGCTGCCAGGGAGGAAGGATGGATTGAGGAGAGTGAGTGGGATTCCATGCTACAATCGGTTCAGCAATTGTTTGATCAGCAGGAGGTCGCCTCATTACTCTCTATGGAAGGAGAAATATTGACAGAGCGAGAACTCCTTTTGCCGACAGGCGAATTATTGAGGCCGGACAGGGTAGTACTACAAGATCATACGACTACGATTATTGATTTTAAGACCGGCAAGCACTATAAAAAGAATGAACAACAATTACGTCAATATCACAAAGTCTTAGAAGATATGGGGTATCCGAATGTAGCATCCTATTTACTCTATTTAGATAATGGTGAAATCAAAAAAATTCAATAATCATGACCTCCTTTATTCATACCGTAGCTCAGAGACTTCAACCTATACATGGGGCAGATTATAAAGACGTAATTATCATCAGTCCCAACCGTCGAGCGACCTTATTCCTGCAGCGAGAGATCAGTCAATTGCAAAAGGGGCCAATCTGGTCACCGCGCTTGATGACTATGGATCAATTGGTCAAAGCCTTCAGCCCATTTGCGGAAGCGGATCGACTAACCGTCATATATCGCATCTTTCAGTCCTGGCAAGCGATATTGCCAAGCAAGGAACGATTTGAGCAATTTTATGGGTGGGGAGACCGTATATTTCGGGACTTTGATTTGATCGAAAAATACCGAGTCAATTCTGAGCAACTCTTTTCCAATTTGAGTGAAGAAAAAGTCATGGAGGAGCAGTTTTCGGACTGGAGGGAAGACCTGAAAGAAGATCTCAGGGAATTTCATTATAGTTTATTGGGTGCCACAAAGGAAGACCACAAGCTGATTCATGATTTCCTGGAATTTTGGGTGCGTTTAGGAGACTTGAAACTGCAGCTAGATGAGACGCTTGAATCAGAGGGCATGACCTATTCGGGGCGAATGTATCGCTCGCTGGCAGACCAGCCTGAAGTATTGAAGGAATGGAGTGACAAGGCCATATATTTTGTGGGATTCAATCGATTGAACGCTTGTGAGGCTGCCATTATGGATTATGCTGTGGAAAAGCTCGGAGCACAGGCTTTCTGGAATACCGATACATCCTTGGAGCAAGAGGGGAAATGGAACAATGCCGGTTGTTTTCAAAGAAAAGTCAATGAACACCCTCGTCACCACAAAATTGATGCGGGTCAGCTGAGTAAAGGCAAGGTAGTCAACATTTGTTCTGTGCAAAAGAATGCTGCTCAAGCCAAATGGCTGGCTGAGCTCCTCAATAATCAGGAGGCAGATCCTCATAATACAGTAGTCATATTACCCAATGAGCATCTTCTATTGCCATTATTAAGTTCCATCCCTGATCGAGTAAAAAAGATTAATGTCTCTATGGGAGTTTCCTTAAAAGAGACGCCGATATTCACACTTATCGAAGCTTACTTGAAAATGCATGAGAATGCCAATCGTGCTTCAGGTAACATAGCATATCAATTGAAGGATGTTCAGGCATTGATACGCCATCCTTATGTCCCCTTTGATATCGACTCAAAGTCGATAAAAAGTTTATTCCTCCATCGCGATGAGATTTGTGAATTCATAGAAAAGGAATGGCATGCCTTTTTCCAACCTATTCAAGGAGCGAGTGTTGAAGATACCTTTCGTTATTTTAAGGAGTGTCTTGAAGCCTTGCATTCTTGGCATGTAACGCATCCCATTCATTCCGGAGGCTTGGCGGAATATATAGCTGAAGTCTTGGTCTTTGCGCATCAAAAATGGACACGTTTAGGTGAGCTTTTTGTAAGTGAAAAGATGAGCTTGCATTTTGAGTCCTTATTACATCTTATACGGCAGTATTTTAGAAATGCACGGATTCCATTTAAGGGCGAGCCCTTAGAAGGATTGCAAATATTAGGTCCCTTAGAGTCTCGGAATCTGGATTTTGAGCAAGTATATATTCCCAATCTGAATGAAGGCATCTTCCCCGGTATGCCTAAACAAAGTGTAGTGCCATTCCATCTGAGAAAAGCATTTGGCTTGCCGACTCAAGATGAGGAGACCGCAGAAGAAGCTTATTATTTTTACATGTCTATTGCTCGGGCTCAAAAGGCGGATTTATTGTATAATTCAATGACAGACGATACCGGTAGCAGAGAGGTGAGTCGGTTTATCCAATATATCCGTATGCGCACGGAAGATTGGAATATTCAGGAGACTAAACTGTCGCAAAACGTTAAAGCACTGCATGCTGCTCCTATCACTATTCCTAAGACGGATTATGTGCTGAAACAATTGAAAGAATTGTTTCAGCGTGGCTTGTCGCCCTCTTCTATTAGTGATTATATGGATTGTAGCTTACGATTCTATTTTAAGAAGCTGGCAGCCTTGGACACCCAATCGGATGTAGAAGAACTCTATCATCCCCTTTATATAGGGCAAGTGCTGCATAAATCATTGGAGCTATTGTATCAACCCTACAAGGGAAAGATGGTCACGCAAAAGGTGATTGCTGATTTGAGACAAAGAATAGAGGAAAGCATTCGTCAGGCAATTAAATCCGAGTTGGAATTAGATTTACCCTACCAAGACAAGGGAGAAGCTTTTATGGTATTACACACCGTAAAAAGTAGTGTAGAACGAATATTGTCCTATGATGAACAACAAGTGCCATTCGTGATGCACACACATGAGTTTAATTTGGCTAAGCTGAATATTTTCTTAGAAAAGGATGGGCAAAAAGTGAAAATCAAAGGGTATATAGATCGCTGGGATGAGAAGGAGGGCGTCATACGATTATTTGATTATAAGACAGGTACCGAAGGGTATAACAATAAATCGGCGGCACTCATTTATGACTTTGAGCGCGTATTTAATTTAGAGAATAAAGAAAAGAGACATAAGCTGGCCATGCAGCTGGCGATTTATGCTCTAGCGCTTAGAAATACTAATGAGTACAAGGGGAAAGAGATCCAACCGGCACATTTTGTTACACGCGAGATGTACCCTCTGGAAGCATACGATCATCGATTCAAGAAATCAAATAATGAGGTACTGGATGTTTTAGAAAAAGAAGATTATGAAATGATTGAAACTCAATTTTGGAATCTAATAGAAGAGATGACCAATTCTGAAGTTCCATTTCAACAAACAGATATTCACGAAAATTGTTATTTTTGTAGGTACAGACAAATTTGTAAACGAGAGAAAGAAACATTTTAATGCGGTTCAGCAGCTTGCTATTTATGTTATTCATGTGTTGCGGTGTTTTCCATACACTGCAAGCACAGGATGAGTTGCCTACAGGGCAGTTGAGGGCTGAAATAGTAGGTTTTGGCGTCATAGATAGTTATGCCCCAGGTTTCTTTATGCTTGGGGCAGGAATTGGAGCCTCTGCAAGAATGTGGAAATTTTTTAGCTTAAATGGAGGGCTGAGTTTTGGACAAAGAGATTTTCCTATGGGGCCGGGAGAGTTAGAAAGAAGGTTTACGCAATTGAGCCTTTCGGCAGATTTTTATCCGGCAAAAACCTATAGAGGCTTTTATCTAGGAAGTTTTTTATCTTACACTCAGATGGGGGTTGATGCAGAAGATTTACCAGTTCAAGCGGCCGCCGAGGAACAATTAGCATATATTACAATAGGAGTACAAACTGGTTTTAACGCAAAGCTTAGTCCAATGATTCATCTTTTTACTAGAGTTTCTATCGGACTAGACTTTTCTGATGCAGATGGGGTCTATAATGGCGTTATGGGCTTGGCTTATCAGTTGAAATAAGAATAATTTTATACAATTGTTTGCGTAAGCAAACGTTGTAATGAACACACACATTGAGGGAACACTAAAAATTTTAAAGATGACAGTAGTAGTCACTAAGCAGGAATTGCAGGATTATGATGTAGAAGAAACAGTAGGTTATTTATCTACAGTTTTATCCATTTTAATTAAGAGAAAACTCAACAAAATCCTCAGAACTGAGGGGTTGGATATTTCTCCGGAACAGTATGTTGTGCTAGCCACATTGTACAAGCATGGAGCGATGACCCTTTCCGAGATAGCTAACAAAACTTATAAGGATAATGCCAATGTAACCCGTATGGTTGACCTTATGGAAGAGAGCAATCTAGTAGAAAGAACCGTCAATCCTGATGACAGGCGGTCATTGATGTTGATACTTACTGAGCAAGGAAAAGAAAAGTTTCGTATTGCTTTATCACATGTTTCAGAATTGAGTACTATTTATTCTCAAGGGCTTTCAGAAAGTCATAAGACGAAGATGAAAAGGATGTTTGCCACTATGATAGATAATATGCTGAGAGCAGATTCATAAAATTCCTTTTGTCACATTTGGTTTCTTGATCGTATAAAGGAAATTATTCTCATAGTCCTTGACTTGGCAAGGGTTAAACCGAGTCGTGCATGAGCAGAGTTTCCCCAACGCTGTTGCCTGGCTTACAGTAGAGCCATAACTATGTAACTAATGAAGTAGTAGTCATAAATTCATTTTCCTTTGAAAGAAAGGCACGATACTATAATGTGCCCAGACCGATCCAAAGGGCTACTGATTGCTTTAGTAAGCTGAGTTCGATTATTCTTTTGAGATACAGATTTGCATAAGAGTTTGTAAGGGAGGCATTTATGCTAAATGAGTTCAATATTGTCGCATATAAATGGGATTAAGTTCCCCATATCTTCGTCTAAAAGCCTCACCATAGCTAAGGCTATGCTTACGTTTTAATCCTCAATCTTGAAAATTTTATCTACCATATCCAATACGACATATAGAAACTCATTTAGTATTAGATGAAGGTATAGCGGACTATATCAAGACTAAATATTGAAGTATACAGACTTTTATCCAAAAATCCCTTGGATTCCTTCAGTAAAAGGCCATTTTCTTTCTAAAAGGGTCTTGCAATAGTTGACTATTCCTCGATTATTATTACTCGAAACCGACCATTTACAGGATGTCTGTGACCAAAATAATAATCGAACTCAGGTTAGTAACTTCTCCAATGA
>JAOXNT010112579.1:0-13804 GCA_028565815.1 Cletocamptus dominicanus | reverse complement strand
TATTTTTGTCTTTTTTTCTATTGCTCAGATCTTATGTTGTCTGAATTTGGCCTTGCCTTGTGTGAGAATGTCTTGCTTTAAATTTCAGGCTAGGGAGACTCTCTATTTCAAGCCAAGCCAAGCATCAAGTAATTAGTATTTAGAAAATCAAGAGCAGAAAAGGAAAAAACAAAACAAATATAAATGAATTACTAATCAAACAAGAAAATACAAGACAGAACAAGAAAGCATGAGACAGATGTTCCTAAATCTTACAATAACTTTACCTTCACAATAAAATGACATCTTAAAATGAAAAGGCAAGAGGTGAGGTTCAGGATCCCTGGTTCAGATGCTCGTGTTGTGAACTATTCATACATATTTTTTAGGATAAGAAGCTATGGTGAAGTAAATATTTTAGTAAAAAGAATGGTTTTACGCAGAACTCAAGTTTGACATTCAACACCCTCTAACAGTGACGTACCTTTACTTTGATAAGCAACATATTACTCCAACTCTGAAAGCTCTCTAAAAACTCTGTATGATCAAAAGAAACAGCTCTGAAGTTTTCTATTCATGATATCAGGTTAGTTTTCACAATTTTCAGCAAACTCTTTGTAGTGATCTGATGAACATACATATTACTGTAGATAGGAAATTCTTAAAACAATGGTTTTCATTATCAAACTTTTCGAACAAAATAACCATAGATAATTGTGAAATACTAATTAACTTTTTCTAACGGATGACGATTTCTGCTAAAAGAATTCCTTTAATAAACGTCTGCGTGAAAGAATGATCTTTCTTTTAAGAGATTAAGAGAGTCTTTTAAAAGAAGTAATAGAAATATGTTTTAATTCAAAAAGACTATCCTGATAATACAAAGGCTGCAATACACGATGGGAATGGAAGAAGAAGGCTAGTGTGGGTTAGGTTGGTTGATGTTTTTTAGTAAAAATAAGTTTAAATGCCTGTTTTTCAATGCAATTATCAATTAAGTTTGATGATAGGACCAAGCATTGAGCACTAGTCCTAACTGTAACGAGAAGTAAGCTTATTACCGAGTCGTAGTTGAACACTCATCCCTTCATATTAAATTTAATATATTTTCGGAATTAAAAGGAAATTAAGAACCAAAGCTAGAATTCTGTGAATATAAATACGGATGTATGAAAAAAATCTGTTCAGTTCATGATTTAGGTCTTTTATAAAAAATATTGCGAATATTTCATATCTTTTTGTTTTATTGGTTCTTGCTGTTCAGGAAAATCGGGATATAAATTAAGTTTCACTTCATTTGATTTGCATCTACTTTATTGGGACCTGAGTCTAACTTACTTTAGTGCAGCTTAACTTACTTATTGCAGCCTGACTTACTTTATAGAGTGCGAAACTCGGCTTAAAAACATGAGGTGAAAAAAGTATTGAAGTGAAAACGAAAATTAGGATACAAAAGTGATATTCTACGGAAATGCAATATAAGCTTATTAAGTTGAATCCTTGCGGTATATTATAACATAAGTAAATTTCAATCTTCAGACATCAATTGTGAAAAAAGCTCTATATTTAAAAGGTTTTCTAATTCTTCCTAGCAACAGTTATTCTTAAAGGAGCAGCACCCAGATAAACTTTAGAGAAACCTGTCAATCGGACAACTAGTAGAAACGAATCGATTACAATCCACCCAGTACCCAGTCATGGAACCATAATTATATGTTGCATGATTGTCCGAGAACAATCATGAAGCTCAATGAAAAAATAAAAAACTTTTTTCCTTGCAATATCCTTAACGTTCAGTTTTTTCTTTCCTAGTTCTTGCTTTTTAGCAAAATCAAGATATAAAGTTTCACTTTATTTAATATGAGTTACTTCATAGTCGTGTTTAAACTCTAGTATACCGGTAGACTGTTGAATTAGATCCAGAAAAATGAGGTGAAAAATGTATTTGCTTAAATAATTTTATTACAAATATTGTATTTTTTCTCGGGCTACGGCCAACAAACCATCAAAGCAAGAGAGAAGTCTTAACGAAGAAGTCTTATCGAACGTTCTTTGTTAAAGGTTCTTTGTTGAGGTCCAAAATGTGTATTTTTAGCATCTGTTATTATCAAAAGCACCGTAACTGAAATCGGGAAGAGAAGTGGAAAAACGTGAAGCAAAGACTTTTTTCCTTCACAACTTTCCCACTTTTCTCCACTATTTCCATCTCTGTCAAAAAAGGCCCAACATTGAATCACGAATTATTAACAAAAAATACGGTAGTTGGGAAGAGTCGACCCGAGAAACAAAAACATTCATTTCATACTGAAAGTTTGGTAATGAAACAAGAAGTATCAGTTTATTTTTTGCCATGAATAAAATATTTTCACTGGCTGTGGGAATTGAATAAACCAACAGAGGTTTGATGGTTTTTTGACTTCATTTCTGTTTCAGCGCCTCAGTATGAAAGTAACTGTCAGCTTTAAAGGTACAAAAATAGTTGTACCCTGTGGACAGGGCCAAATCAAAGTTCGAGAATTGATCAGTCTTGCAGCATCAAGATACATCAAAGCTATCGGAAAATCAAGTGGAAATTTTAAAATAAATGTGTCAAACATCAAATCTAGCGAAGGAGGAATGTTAGATTCAGATGATCTTATTTGTGACGTTTGTGATGATAGAGAGCAATTATTCGCCATTTTTGAGGAAAAAGTAGGATACTTACCAAAACGCTTGTTAATTATATATATTATATGTGATTTGAACTATTTTTTCAGGTAATGAACTCCTATGCAGGAGATGGAATGAGTTCTGAAGATGACCATATGTCTATTGTAGAGAATCAGTTCAAGCACATAAGTCAAGTAAGTGAAGCTTTTGATTCTAGTAAAAAATATGTACATGCTAATCAAAGTAAACATTTAAGCAACTATAAAGTTGCAGTAATTTTGTATTTTATTGCAAAAAAAAATCAAGTATGGAGAAAAAAACGCAGATCCATTGCATAGATAAAAAAAAAAGTAGCACTTTTTGTCATGGGGGAATCATGCAATCTATTGTTTATGCAACATGTCATTTTGTTTCTGGACCGAGCTTTTAGTGCGAATCATATTTGTAACTAGAACTACTATGGTACCTTGTCCCATTTGACTATTTTTCCGTCCAATTCAAATTCAAATATTCTGTAAGTACCCTCGTGAAAAAGGGCTACTTGTTTCTCGATGTTTTTAATAATTATTCTTCACAGCAAACATATCCGTTAATATTCTTTGACATTTTTCTGCATTGTTTTCGTAAAAAAAAGTTCGTTCATGAAACAAAAGTGTTTTACATTCAGTAAACGGTTTTTTCTACTTTTTTTAGGATGGAGCAACTCTGCCTTCAGCTTCGAATGACGAACCCATCAAGACATACAGCTTCCCCTCCAATCCGCCTTTGTCCGCTCTCATTCCTTCAGAGTTCAATGATACTGTTTCTAAGGTAACTTATTATTTATTTATTTATTTTGCTAACTAAATGAAATGCATATATAGGATCAACTGAAAAAAGCAGCCAGTAAAGAAATTCAAGCGTCTCCTTCTGCAAGCCAGCTTCCAGATTCAAGAATTTCGTTAAACGTCCTGAGACGCAAAGACCCTCTTGGAGCTAGTGCTAAAGAAAAAGGCAATTACAGCTCGCACTCGCATGAACCCCTACAAGATCAAATGGAAAAGCATCAAATTTTTCGCTCTAGTGCTGAAATAATTATTCCGAATGAAATTGGTAATTTTTTTATTTATCCCTTAAGAAACATTATTAAAATTAAGTTCCAATATTTAGGTCCACTCGGAATTCATGTTGTACCTTGCAATCAAGATGGCCGTCTTGTTGTACAAGGTATTGAGCCAGGGGGCAGAATAGATCGCGATGGAAGACTTGCAGTAGGAGATGAAATAATTGAAATTAATTCTTATTCTTTAATTACTATTTCCTTTGGGAAGGCTCAAGTAACAAGTTTCTACTGTACTTTGTTATAGAAAATTGAGCAATAATGTGTTATTTTTCAGGAGATTTTCAAAGATGCATTGTTTGCTAAAGAGTTGAGACTATCAGTTATAAAGGCATCAGACAATGCTCAAGGGGACGATAAAGAAAATATTTTTGAAATAAAACGGAACAAAAATCTTGAAAGCCTTGAGATGGGTAAAATTTCTCAAGGATTTTTTTTTAGCTTGGATAATGATGATTTTAGATGATATGATTTTTTAGAGTCTAGAACTTCATCCACCGTGTATACCAATAATACTAGAAAGTTGGGCAATATTTTAAGAATTACCCTTACTAAAGGTGGAAATGGCTTAGGTTTCAGCATCACCACCAGAGATAATGCAACAGGGGGACAAACTCCCATCTACGTAAAGAACATTTTACCCAAAGGTGCAGCAATTGAAGAAGGAACCCTAAAGTCTGGTGATAGGTTGCTAAATGTCAACGAGAAATCCGTTGATGGGATGTCACAGGCTGAAGTTGTCTCCTTTTTGAGAAATATTGAGCCAAATAGCCAAATTGAATTAATTGTTTCGAGACATCAAAGACATGATGAAGTTGATACCTATCCTCAAGTGGAAGCATCATCAGGAATCAAAGAAGAGAGCGTAGGGAATCCATCTGAAGAGGTTAGTTTTACTTTATTAATAAATTATGTACTGTATTAAGGTTTAAAAATTAATTAGGAAAAAAATATGTCAACCCAGAATCTAGATGAAGCGATTGAATCAACGGTGAATTTGCACGACTGCAGCTTTCCTTGGAAACAGAGAGAGATACTGGTAAATATTTTTTTCTCCAATGAACTAACACCACTAACATTTTAAGGTTTTAGACTTTTGATATTCGTGCAAATGATACTGAACGAGCAGGCTTGGGTGTAAGCGTGAAAGGAAAAACCTCAACCAATAGTGAGGGAGAAATGATAGATCTAGGAATATTTGTAAAAAATGTTCTCAACGGAGGGGCTGCTTCAAGAGATGGGAGACTAAAAAACAATGATCAGCTTGTCAACATCAATGGAATCTCACTTCTTGGTGCAAATACCGATAGATATAAGAAGAATGAATGAATGGATGTTTTTTCATTCTTAGGAAAACCCAATCCCCAAGCAATGGAGACGCTTCGACGGGCTATGCACGAAGATGGACCGCAGCCAGGAATAATAAGTTTAACTGTTGCTAGACAGAGACACGACTCTTCACAGCGCAGTATAATTTTGAAAAACTTGATTGATGGAAAGCGTGACTCTTTTTCTAGCCAAATTACCAGTTCTTCAGATGATATAGTAAGGGAATATAATGTTTGTGAGCCAATATCAAAATCTCGTAAGAAAGTATTGACAGATATTGGTGTTTTAACAAAATCAATAAATCCTGTTGTTGACAGGCTCATGGGTAAAGATTCAGCAGGTGATTTGAAAGTTCATTTCTTTGAAAAATGTTTCTTAATGTTTGTATCCTCAGGAATCGTGCCTTCAAATATACGAAATGAAAGCTATTATATGGCTACACATGACGCTCACAGTTTTTATTCACTAAATCCGCAGTTAAAGTCATCATATTCAACAGGAAATCACCCTTTCATTATAGAAAAACAAAAGCAAGAAAAAATTGTCATACCCTCCAACGATGAAATGAAGGCGGATGAATTTGGAGGAAGAACTGATTGTTATGGCAAGGTCTCTCTAGATTGCAGTCCTGATACACGAGGGAGTTTTACATCTCTTACTGATTTCAATCAATTTAAACCATTCTCTAGAACTCAACCAGGTCGACAAAGCATGTCAGAAAAGCGTCATGCTACTCTTGATGCAAAAGCCACTGATACGTATCAGAAAAGAAAAAAATATAGAGAGGAAAGAAGTAGGCAAGAAATGTACAAAGTTGCCGATCTAAAGAAGTCTGCAAGCCTTGAATCGTTTCATTTTGTTGAAGAGAAACCGACTGTGGTATACAAAGAAACGTTAATAATTTAATTCTTTTTTTTAACAATAAAATATTATTAATTTTGATCTGTAGACACCTTTCACCCCTGAGGAACGAGAGAAATCTAGGGTTAAGTACGAAACATCAAGATCCGCTAAAGTGTCAAGAAGTAGAGGATGCAACGAAAGCTTTCGTCAGGCAGTTGATAGATCATATAGCTCAGGAAAAGACAAATTAAAAGCTGTTGAAGGAGAAGATTATGAAATTGAAGAGGATTTTGAGGAAGAATTTCATGGCGATTTTGAAAGAAGTAAAAGTCATAAAAAGAAAACCAAGCTTTTCAAAAATTTTGGTGCTATGTTTCGATTTGGAAGTGGTAGCAGTAACCACAGTTCGTCGAAATCTGCTATTAGAAAATCGATAGCAGGCATAGAAAATAGATCTACGACTAATACTACAATACTGAAATTGCAATCAAGCAGATCCGTCCCTGATTACCACTCAGATCAGTTGAAAAAAACATCTTCTCCTCAATTACATCCCAAGGAAACTCAAACACCTCCACCTCAAACGCAATTCCGCAAACAGCAAAATCATTTCCTTAGTGACTCTCAGTTTTTCAATAGTTCTGAAGGAACCAGACAACAGCCCTTGTATGAATGTTTACCAAGTGCTATGACGAGACCAGGCAGTAGAGTCGGTATTACCGATCCTCATAAAGACTCTGCAAACTCTGATTATGATATCATTCAGCAACATCTTTATCGGACAAAATTGGGAGCACAAGCAAATTATCCAGGGCAAGCTGCAGTGCAACATAGGGCTAGAAGTACCTCGTCAAGAAGGCCCAAATCTAATTTCTACGAGTATGAAATGTGGGGTCGTGCTGGAAAACTTGTATTTAACAATGATGAGAATCAAAAGCACTCTAAAAATTCGCTTTCAGAGTGTCCCGCCATCGCGCATAAGCCTTTTGGAAGCGAACGCCTAGATCATTTTAATTTATTGACAACACAGCGGAATACTAAGCCACTTAATCTACCAGACAATCATCTACCTTATGTCAACATTCAGTTTAGGAGGGATTTAAGGTCCAGAGATAATGATCCAAATGTTCTTTACCAGAAAAACCTTCCTGATTATTCAGATAAACACTAAAACTATTCGTGATGGGTGGTTATTTGTGAAGACACTATAATGGCACTTTAATTTTTAGGCTTTTTCCCATTTTTTATCCATGCATAAGCTATTGTATTGCATTGTATCAATTACGAATGTATTTTTTATTATTTTTAAAAATATTCAACGATACTTCCTTAATAAAGTTATCATATGTTCTAATCACAATTTTTATCTATTAATGATCCATTACAATCAAATCTAATCATTAATTTCAACAACAACAAAAAAGACAAGAATAAAAAAAGTGAAAGTGAAGGTGAGTGAGAGCTCAGTATCTGTGCAAGGTCAAGTTTCGTGTATTCTAGAAGTACTACTGTTTTCATAGGACGAGTGTAGAAGATGATTCTGATGTTTGGAAGCACTATTTGAATAGTATAAAGATTTGTCATTCTTTGATAGCTTTTAGCATTCAGATAGCAAAAGCATAGGATAAAAATAAACCTTCAAGGTACAGACTGATACCAAACTCGTTTGTTCATGAGTATAATCTTCCTTCTCTGAAAACAACAGATCTGAATAACCGAGAGAAGAGAAGAAAATACTCAGTTCCATTTCTGACGTTCCTGTTCCTCTCTGCGCACTTCGTTTTGGGAACCTAAAACCTTTGTTTAGGAAAAGTCTTACAAAAACTTAATTATGTTTCACAAATTATTTTGGAAATCGTGGATCCTATTTCTGACTCCTTTTTTGTGTGCAGTTATTTTTCTTAATAACCGTGACGTCCCAGCCATGAAATGCGGTTACATATTATTAATTATGGCCACATATTGGGTAACTGAAGCCTTGCCAGTTGCCGTAACAGCTTTACTCCCAGTTGCAGCAGTGCCTTTGCTTGGGATTATGTCAACGGTAAGCTAAAAGAAAAAAAAATGATACAAATTGATAATTTCTTTATTTTAGAGTGCTATCACATTACATTATATGAAGGCAACAAATTTTCTCTTCATTGGAGGACTAATAATGGCAATTGCTGTTGAGAATACTGGTCTACATAGAAGGGTAGCTTTAAAGCTTTTACTTATATTGGGAACAAAGCCAAGGCTAGTTATGCTAGCATTCATGGTTGCCACAAGCTTTCTCTCTATGTGGATTTCAAATACAGCAGCAACATCTATGATGATTCCAATTGTTGATGCTGTAGCAAGTTTTCTTGAATCTGGAACTAAAAAGGTTACAAGTTTGCTGTTATTTGAAAGTACCTTAAGCCATTAAAGTAGGTTCATAGGAAAAGGATCAAAACATTCATGAAGAACATTGGAGCAGAAGAAAGATGCTGTTGTTGTCAATTGCCTATGCTGCTAACATTGGAGGTACAGGTGTTATCACAGGCTCACCACCAAATTTTGTTTTACCAGCTGTAAGTAGCAAAGATGCTGCCATCGATTTTTTATGACATTGATTTATATATATATATATATATATATTATTCTTTCTTTTATTCGCTTTTTTTTCGACATCATTCTTTTTTAACACGTTTTTTTTTCAACGTCGTTTATTTTTTCATAATCGATTTTCTTGTCTTTTTTTGACAACTTTTTTTTTTGTCGTCGATTTTTTTTTTCGACATTGGCTTCTATTCATGGTTTTGTTTGGTCATCAACTTTTTTGGATATTGTTTCACTTTTACATTTATTTCATTTTGATAACATTTTTTCATCATCAATTATTTTTGGACATCATTTTAGTTGTGTTATAGTATTAACATTTACAATTGAAAAAAAGCAAAAATAAAACAAAGGCGACTATGAAGTAGGCAGACTTGGACCAATTAAGTTCAAAAAGTAACTAATTACAATATTTATTACTTCAGCAAAAAAGTAATCAATCAAAGTCAGTAATTTATCAAATTGAAATGTTATTAATTACTAATTACTCATAAAAGTAATGATTACTTTTCAATTACTTTCACAATCACATTTTTATTATCAAAGACATCATTACTTTGGACTTTAAAGTTGTAAGAGCTGCACTGTCCAAATAAATTTTCCTCATGAAGATTGAAAAGGAGCAAAAATGTATTTTGAAAGCAAAACATTGCTGGTAAATTCTACAGGTTGATCCATTACCATGTTAAGCTATTGTCTTGATGAAGAAGGAAAAGTAATTTGTATTTAAGATTTTTAATTACAGATTACATTGCAAAGTAATTAATTACAATCACTTATTACTGCAGAGAAATGTAATTAATTACAATTAATAATTACTGTGATTAGTAATTAATGACAGGAATTTGTTACAGTAAATAGTAATAACAGTTAAAAATACATAATTAGTAATGTGTGTGTAATTAGTAATTAATTTCAGTTATTTGTAATTAATTACTAATTACTTCCTAATTCTGAAAGTAAAATAAGCTTCAATAAAGTAAATCCAAAATCCAACAAAGTGAAACATTATTTTTCAATTTTACAAAAAAGCAAGAGGCTCTAAAACAAAAAGTAGCTGTTAAATTTGTTTTTACTATATACAGTATGATTTATCTATTTTTTAAGCCATTTATTGATATTTTTTATCTATCATAGTTTGATCAGTAGTTGTTGTTTATGGATTACAAAGCCTAGAGAGCAGTCATGAAGTTTTTAATTCATTCTTTTTTCCATTCTTTTTTATTTTGCTAAAATACGCCATGAAAATATTAAAAGTATTTCCTAACCCCACTCCTGTTCATCAGTGGTTAACACTATCATACAACTAAAACAATGTCCAAAAATTTGATGTTAAAGCAAAACAATGCCCAAGAATATTGATTGCAAAACAAAACTGGAGAAATCCGACATAAAGAGATGAGAGAAGTATCATGTGGTGTCGCTATATAATCATTTAAATTTCCCGCGTTTTCTCTCTTCCATTTTGGCCCTGTAAAAGAAACGTGTTACGAACAAGAAAATAAAGATTCATTCTTAACCACCAACTAAGTGACACTACATTGGTGACCCCAACGATGGCCTCAAAGATGGACCCAGACATCCTCGCGCTGCGCCAAGAGCTCGCCGAGCTTTGCGCCCAACGCGCGCAAACAACCAATACAAACGCTGTCTCTGTTAAGCTTCCCGAATTCTGGGAAAACAATCCGCAGGGCTGGTTTGTCAACATCGAGGCTCAATTCCTCACCCGAGGCATCACGGTCGACGATACCAAATTTTACTACGCCGTGGCAGCCCTGCCGTCTGCAATTGTCAAAGGCAAACTTAACACTCTCATGAACCCTCACGAGGGACACAAGTACAAAGACCTGAAGGCGTCTCTCCTGAAAAAATTCGTAAAACCACCCATCGAACTCATCCTTGACCTTTTGGCATCTCCGCCATCACTTTCACCGGTCGACGTTGCTGACGAACTAACTGGCCTCAACGCTTCAGCCGATGACTTCCAACTCGCCATCTTCCTCCGCAGCAATCTGTCCGGACTTGCTTAAAGACTCTAACAAGTTTGCTGACCTAGACGAAGCCGTTGCCGCCGCTCGCCAGCTCCTTACCCGTTCAGCGGCCGTTGCTGCCATCGCCACACGCAACAGCCAACCCAACAACCACTCCAGCTTGTGTTTCTTCCACGCCAAGTTTGGTAAAGCAGCAAAGAAGTGCAGACCTCCATGCGCATGGAAGTCCGGCCCATGCCACTCTGTCAACGCGATCGAGTGGTCCTCTTCCCAACAGCCGGAAAACTCCATGACCTCCGAGTGATGGTGGTAGCTGGAGGTCGCCAACAACACCACCAACCTTTTGTCACCAACAAACTGTCCGGACGTCGCTTTCTCGTCGATACCGGCACAACCATGTCTATACTACCTGTGTCCACCACCACCCGCTCAATCCCCGACCGGATCAGCATCCTAGTTGCAGCAAATGGCCTGCCCATCAAAACCTTCGGTACCCTCAACTTAACCATTGATGTTGGCTTCGGCCCCCTCGCATGGACCTTCACAGTCGCCGAGTCACCCCTCGCTATCCTAGGCGCAGACTTCCTTGCCGACCAAGGCCTCCTCGTTGACCTTCGGTACTCTCTACTCCGTTGACTGTCTGACTGGAGCTCCGCGCCGTTGCAATGCCGCCCGGCTCAGACCTTATGTGCTCTACAACCACGATGCCGGTACTTAGCCCAAGACACTCCGTACTGCACCACATCGAGACATCGGGGGCACCGGTGGCTGCCCGACCAAGACGTCTGACCCCTGAGAAGCTGGACATTGCTAAACGTGAATTCGAAGCCATGGTGAAGCTTGGGATTATCCGGCGATCCCGCAGCTCGTGGTCCTCCCCACTACACATGGTCCCGAAAGCCGACGGCTCGTGGAGGCCCTGCGGAGACTATCACGCCCTGAACATCAAGACCCTGCCCGACCGGTACCCTTTGCCACATATCCATGACTTCAACCTACACCTCCACGACAAAACCATCTTTTCCAAGCTGGACATGGTCAAAGGCTTTCACAACGTACCTGTGGCTCCTGGAGACGTTCACAAGACCGCCATCACGACGCCTTTTGGTCTCTTTGAGTTTGTCCGCATGCCCTTCGGCCTTCGCAATGCTGCCCAGACATTCCAGCAGTTTGTCGACTCCATCATCTCTGACATTCCGGATGTGTATGCATACGTTGATGACGTTTTGGTAGCCAATACGGACAAAGACAACCATTTCACGACACTCAAATGGGTATTTCAACGCCTAAGCGATGCAGGCATAGCCTTGAACGTGAAGAAATGTGTCTTTGGTGTTCCCAAATTGGATTTTCTTGGATATCACCTCTCGGCCAAAGGCCTGACGCCGACAAATGCCAAAGTTAAAGACATCCTGAACTTCCCCGTACCTTCATGCAAAAAGTCTTTGCAAAGGTTCCTTGGCATGCTGAATTATTATCACCGATTCCTCCCAGCAGCTGCCAAGGTCCTGGTACCCCTCCACGACTGCATTAAAAACACGTCAAAGTTCGATTGGAAAGCGAACGTGACAAGGTCGGCAGGTCGGCGAATTGAGGTACCAAATACTGAGGAAAATACAAAACAGTCTTCAAGAATGGCATTTAAATGAAAATACAAAATACTTTTTTGGTGCCCAAAAAAGTAAATACTTTGTATTTAAATGTTCCCATCTCTGGATGGCATCAAGTATCAAAATCCACACCAATCTCAACCATCCTTCCTACTTATTCAACTTTGCTGCAACAGTTAATACACAGTCAGTATCAACATTGCAATTATTGCATGAGTGAGATTAGCTAGCCTTTGTTGCTATTATGGACGTTGCTATAAAACACACCCTTGCAAGCGTTTCTTCTGGAAGATATTTCACCATTTTTCATCAAAGTTAGTTGATCATAGCTCTTCACCAAGCTCAAACTCTTTGCAGAGTAGAACTTGTTGCTGATTGGGGACCCTATCCTACTAGCTCTTTGCCAAATAAAGACTCTTTGTGGAGTATCACCTGAAGGCCACACAAGTTTTTGCTAGCTAAAAATTTTTACTCATCACAGAGTTAAGCTTTTTGCAGTTTTCATTAAATCTTTTGCCAATAAAAAGTCAGACATCTTGAAATCTGCTTCCAAAGGAAATGGCTCTATTTTGCCATGGTAGTGGATTTGAAGGGCTACAAGGTTGCAAAAGAGATGGCACAAGATGATATTGTTGAAGAAAAAGATGTATGCAGGAAAAAGTTGAGAAATGGCAAAGAAAGGTGGGTTGGATGTTCAAAAATTGGTCTTCCAAGCCTTACAATTAGTGTTTCCAAGAAAAATGATAATCGAGCCATGCAAGTTTTTGCTAGCTAAAAATTTTTATGCATCACAGAGTTAAGCTTTTTGCAGTTTTCGCTCTCACTTTAGCAAGTTTCTCACAACATTCATTCATCCTATCTTTCAGATGGCTAAACAGACTCCCACAGAGGAGCTGTTAGCACAATCAATGGATGAACATCAGGCGTTTGTTGAAGCCAGATGCTCTAAGATTGCCAAAGCTTTGCTGAAAAAAGAAGGGCCAGCCAACCAGATTTGCAAGCTACAGTCATGGAGAATCTTGAGACTTCCTTGATCACCCATAGAGAGATGATAGAAGTATCATTCTTATTTCCTGCTTAGCATCAGTGACAGCTGATGTTCCAAGGTTACTATAATACAGGTTATGTAATCCTGACTTTGTTTATATCATCAGTTGTGCAATATTTCTTTGAGAGGTTGCATGCTGGATGGCAAGACTGCATTTGTGAAGAAGGTAATAGGGAAATGATGGCCAAATATCTGGAATAGAAGAAACCATAAGAGTTAAAATCATGGAAAAGGAGAGGATCAAAAAGGTTTGCGCCATGGCTGTGTGCCCATGTTGACAACAAGGAACATCTTACCACTGATTCCCATATAATCCTAAGCTGAGAAAGAAGTGGATTTCTTTAATGAAAAGAAAGGACAAGTTCAATGTAAAATCAGCAAGAATTTGCTTGAAACATTTCAGGCATGAAGACTTTCTAACTTCTGCCATCTCAGATGTAATTCCAACAAAGCCATCTTTGCGTCCTGGAGCATATCCATCTCTGCTATTGAAGTTATCTGATTACAAAGCACCAACATTTTCAGCCTGAGCTCAGCAACAAGCAGCTTGATGGCGAGCTTTAGACTTGAGTAAGTGCAGATACTTTATATTTTTACTTTTACCTCTATGCTCAGATAGACAGTAATTCGGCATGGTAGAAAATGATCGACGGAAAATGATCAACAGAAAATGATC
>JAOXNT010112578.1:0-39107 GCA_028565815.1 Cletocamptus dominicanus | reverse complement strand
TACGGGTAAAGGTCAGGGAAGGCGTCAATAGATGTTTGTGTCTGAAAAGCAAAGGGGGTCGGGCATTTTACAATGCCTTCTGGATGAAAGTAGGAGGTAGAAAATGCATGGGTTGAGCCAGACTCACGATACCATCGAAACCAATAATGCTGCCCACTCGCCAGCGGTAGACTAAAGACGGTATTGTTGTCGACATTAGCAATGCAATATAGCAAAGTGTCTTGATGGTTAAACACCTGCAGACCTAGGGTAAGGTCTGATGATAGGTCTTCGATAGCTACACTTAGAGGCAGGGTGTCTATTGTTGCTTCGATGCTTACCCACTCCCAAAGATCTACCGAGGTAGCTTGACTGTCACATTTTACAAGTCCTTCATCTTGGGCTAGTTCAAGACTAAATTCCTCAGCTTCTGGTGTTGTAAATACGATCCTTGCTCTAGCGTCAGCCTTTACATCATGCGGGTGCTGAGCTAGGCTATCTGATAGAAGAATACCTTGACAAAGCAGTAGTATTAACAAAAAGCGGGTTGGCATAGTAAAGGGGTCATTCAGATAATCGGCGCATTTCTGCACGGGGCGAAGCTAAGGCATAGTCTCGAGATTCTAGGTAATTAACAGATATGATTTTTTCAACTACAATATTTTGTTCTTAAAACCCCACAGTGATTCTCTTCTTGACGTAGCAATCTTGACCATTAACATGCTAAAGAAAAGCCTGGGAGTGGTTTTGCCTGTTATGCCATTTGCACTGTATCTAAATACACCAGATAGGCGACCACCTCACCTTCTATCCGGATCATGCCTTGGGTTTTCGTCACGAGAGCTGTTAACCCAAAGTGAATGGGTGCTCTATTGTGATTTTGACTCATGAGCGAATACAGTCCGACAGGACAAGAGATGCTAAATGCATGTCTGATGCGGAATCCACGGGCTCCGACTCGTAGATGGGTCTGCTAGTCACCACCACGGTGAGACTCAAAATTGCAGGACGTGCCCATTCTCACAGGGATCATAGCTCGTAGTAGATATCCTAGTGCATAATCCGGGCTAACTTGTATTTTCCCCGTAAAGCATTCATCATGGGTAAAAAAGTCACACACGGAGTTCATCTCTAAATTTACATTGCCTCCAATTATCCTTTTTTATAGGTATTTCTACAGATATTTTTTATATTTCAATCTAAATCCGTCAAATTATGAAAAGTGTAAAACAATTCTTATTGACAAGTCGAAATTTGATTGAATACTCTAGTTTTGGGGTATGCTCCTATATTGGCGAACGGATCAATATAAGAGCAAGTAGTGTAAGGATTCATTTTATTTACCTTTCTTTTGTGACTTTGGGCTCGCCGATCATTGTTTATTTTTTTGTGATGTTTTGGTTAAACATAAAAAAGCATCTTTTGATCAGTAAAGCAGATGCTGTCTACGAATAAAACGTCACAGATTTAAGCCACCAATTAAACAATTTTAAACACTTGTTTTTCCGCAATGATCAGAACTTAGGGCACTTTGGCGGTTGTCTGAAATTAACATCTCTATCGATATAGTATATAGACAACTCAAAGGCTCCTCGTCCATTGTTCACAGCGGTAATACCAGATAAGTTAACCTCATAGCTCAAGCCAATCAACCAACTCTCATATTCGAACATAACAGAAGGAATAATCGACTCACTACTTATCCCATCTACAGAGTTAGCCAATCTTGCCCAAACCCCTGCCCTAAGTGCCAACTCCCTAAAATTACGACTATTATAGCGCAAATTGATGCCAGGCAATACCTGAGTGAATGAAGCCTGCTGCGTCATAAATACGCTCGGCAATAGACTTGCACTATTAGACAAAGCAAACTCACCTCCAGCATGAGCTACATAACGCGGGTCTAAAGAAATGCTTTGATCACCAATAATGCTTATATCTGGTTGCGTGAGATGCAAGTAGCTCCCGCCCACATAAATACTCGTCTGCTCATCAAAAACCGTGTACCATAGTAAACCCACATTAGCATTGAGGTATAAGTCTGATTGATCTGCACCCGTAGGGCCTGCGGTAGCACTTCCAGGATTAGGCGTAAATGTACCTGTATTGAATTGGTCGTGAAACCAGTAATTATTGCTACCCAATTGATGTTGGCCAAATCCTGCTTGAAAGCCTATAGAAAGATAACTGTCGTACTCTTGGTAGTAGCCTGCGAGTTGTTTGAGATATGACCCATTCAAATGAAGACGGGTAATTGAAAAGTCCTGATTTCCTGCAACATCGCGCATCATGTTCAAGCCCAAAGCAAAAACATCACGATCAAAGGCCTTAAATCGTATATCGTAGGACGCTCCGACGGTATTATAAGGATTGCCGTCCGTAGGCAAATTCCAATTTGTCCGATAATTAATACCTGCTCTCCACTTGCCATCAAAGGCTCCCGTCAATGCCGGATTAGTATGCAGCGGGGCATTATAGTACTGGTTAAATATGGGATCCTGTGCCTGCACAATAAATATGGAGACCATAAAAAATATGACACTAATACCAATTTTTTTCATCTCTTAGTCTTTTTATTACGCTCTGGTCTTACTACCTGATTGCGTTTATTATTATCTCAATAAAGTCGTATGGCCTTTAGAAACATAGGTCTTTCCATCGGTAAAAATGAACTGTGCGTACCAGACATACACACCAGGTTGACAATCTTCTCCTTCGAAGACACCATCCCAACCAGCCAAGTTATTATCGAGCATAAAGTCATCTTCACTGTAAACCAGTTCACCCCAGCGATCGTAAATGCGGAATTCTTCTATGAATACACCAGGTCTACCTAGTGGACCGAGCAAATTATTTGTGGACGCACCAGGAGTAAATGCCGTTGGCACATATACCTCTGGATCTTTCTCGTCTATTCTGACCAAAAAGCCAAACTCTGCCATACAACCTAGGGAATCGACCACTGTAAATGCATAGCGGTTATTCTGTATTGGGTACAACAAGACAGTTGTATCACTTAATAGTTCTCCGGATCCATTGAAAAACATATTGGCCGTATCCACATCTTCCCAAAAAATATCAAAAGGACCTTGATTGCCTGTTATTACAGGACTAATTCTCAAGGTGTCACCAAAAAGCATGGTAGTATCAGTCCCCAATTCTCCAATAGTTATTGGGTCGGGATTGAGTAGGGTCACTGTATCCATATTTGTGCAACCATCATTGTCTCTAACTACTATTGGATAAACTCCGGGTCCCAATTCTGGGTTAAAAGCAAATGAAGAAAAGCTTTCTCCTCCATCATAACTATAAGTGTAAGGCCCATTCCCTCCGATTACATTGACGCGTATTGCACCCGAATTTGTATTGTGACAGAGAATTGAGTCAACTGTAAAGACCACAGAATCAATATCAGCTGCATCAAAAATGAATACTTCTGCCTCATTGGTACATCCATTGGCATCTGTAACGGTGTACGGATAGACCCCTCTTAAAAGTTGCTCTCGCACAAATCTTGTACTAGTCGTATCGTCCCATTCGATCATGTAGGGTTCTGAACCGCCAAAAGGCAATACTTCAACGGAACCAAACATTTCAGCGCAGGTCGGTAAGACCAAATCTAAATCTATGAGAACCGAATCTACTGCTTCGATCTCATAGCTCGTACTATCCGTGCACCCCGAACTATCTTCTACAAAAACAGTGTATAGTCCAGGTCCTAGGCTATCAATCACTGCCGTAGTATCACCAGTATTCCAGCTGTAAGAAACAATTGGGAGATTGGCGTTTGATACATTACTCACTTCTACCCTTCCTATGGAATCACCTGAACACAAAAGGTCTTGGGTCAATAGCTCTATGCCTAATGTATCTCCCAGTGGCATTTCACGACTGAAAATCCCCTGACAACCATTATCATCTGTTATGGTCACTTCATAAATCTGGCCACCGGGCGCATTACTAAGAATGACCGAGTCAGCTCCCATAAAATTCCATTCATAGGAATAATTTTCAAATACCCCATTTCCAGTGCCGCCTGTCACCTGTGTAACTGCAATGGATCCATCATTCAATCCATCGCATGAAGGCAAAGAAAGCGTCAATTCTGCATCAATACTGTCATATTCTACCACAAGAATACTATCCGTAACTGTACAACCATTGCCATCCGTAGCATCAAATACTTTCCACCCGGGTTCTATAAAATCCCAATTTCTGGTAGGCGGACCCCCTCTCCATGAAAAGAAAAAAGGAGGTGACCCTCCAGCTGATACTGAAGCTAAAACACTGGATGTATTTTGACCAGCACAGCTCGTATCTACCTGTTCAATTTGCACAGAAAAACTGTCTGGCTCAAAAATCGTAAAGGCATTCATGATTGAACAATTATTGCTATCCCTCACTGTCAGCTGATATAACCCAGCGGTTAGGCTGGTAATGTTTTGACTGTTTACCATGGAGCCATCGGGATAAGACCACTCATACGCATAACTGCCATCTGAAAAAGGAGTACCCCCGCTAACACTCAAGGATATGCTACCAGTAGAGTCACCAAAACATGCAACATTTGTAACATTCACCGCATCAAACACCAAGGAATCGGGTTCTATAATGGTTATGGAATCCTCAATACCACAGTTATTATCTTGTGCAGTCACAGTCACCGTATAGGTGCCGGCACCAACCATCTCCAATACAGAATCTGTTTCCATTCCCGGATTATTCCATCTGTAATCCAGTGTAGTTCTACCCAATGGAAAAGTTCTGGCCAGAACACGTGCACGACCATCATTGGCACCAGCACAGCTGACATTCTGCTCTACAAATATGGAGTCAATAAATAAGGAAGTACTATCAAAAAGATTAAAAACATATACTGAATCACAGCCTGATCCGTCCTCGACCGTCACCATATAGGTGCCAGCTTCAAGGTTTGTACGCATCGAGGCGTTAATCGATGAGTTATCTGACCATTCATAGGAATAAGGTATAGTATCACTGGAAACACTGATGTCAATAAATCCATTGTCCTGCCCACAGTCGGGGACTTTCAAAGAATCTAAAGTCACAACAAAATCACATAAAACCCTTGAGAAGACACAGACCAAAGAATCCACTCCAGGGCCACAGTAGCTATTCTGATCTTGGGCATAACTTCTTGTGTAAAAAGTAATGGAGTCCCCTTCATTAAGATTAGAGAAAAATTGCTGTGCCTGATTACTGGTCTGCCATCCAGATTCATTTCCGGCTTGATCCACATATTTGACTTCGACTCTTTCAATATCATTAGGCACGTTCCAGCTAAATTCTAAACCATTAGACGATGGTGTACATTCCAACTCCGCTGATTCATAAAATGGCTTATCATTGACCGAGAGCGTTTCATCCAGACTACAATTCAGGCGATTCTCTATTTCAATAGCAAGCTCAGAGCGAGACTCATGTGTGTATGTTGGGGCTGGACAATCTTGACAACTAAGTCCCTCACCTGACCATGCTGCCTGCCATTCATAGTCGTATAAGAATTCAATGGACCAAAAATTCAAGACTCCTTCATCCAAAGGACCGGAAGCATCGCTTAAAACAAGTTTCCATTCTCCGTTAACATTGGCATCAAATAAGTCATTCCATGAGCCCTGTGGCTGAAAATTCCCTGTAAAAGGTGCACTAGCCCCTGAAATTGGGACGGAAGCAATAGGAGAAAAACAAGTTTGGGTGAAGTTTTGTCCGAATCCACCTATCTGCTCAAATAGTAAGAGCCGCCTTCCATTAGGACTCTCTAACCAAGCCGTAATATCTGAAACGACATTGGTTGAGATGTCCAGACATAATTCTACAATTTGTTCTTCTGGATTAGACAACCGGTCAGGGTAAATGCTTTCGATAATATTGCTATTTACAAGAGGATTACCTTCCGGATGTGTGCCATTACCAAAGCTTTCATTAGGGAAAACATCGAAAGCAATAGAGTCCTTCTGATCAATTGTCCACTCTCCCAGGCGTAGTTGTTCATTTTTACACAAAGCTGTATCCTGTATCCAATCTATCTCCTGCTGGCAATTATAACAATCTGGATGTACCTCTGGATACACACGTAGAATAGCTGAAGTGTCATGCACACAACCAAAGGCATCCTCTAACTGCAACTGATAATGCGCATAGCCCCCATTTTCAGGTCTTGCTGTCAATTCCCCATTGCTCTGGGTCAATACATCGGGCTGCATCGTCCAAAATTGTGATTGAATCGGAGCTTCAAATTCCTCCAACTTTGGATATAAGTTCTCATTGAATTCAATCGACCATTCAAATACCCAACCGTTGTCCTGACTTAGATTATCCTGAATGCGCAATGTCCAAGCACCATTGAGAGGGCAACCTTCCAATTGTTCAAATGTTTGTTCCGGCAAATAAGAACCCTCCGGAAAATAGTAATCAGTATAAGTATGTCGTACACCATTTTCATCCGGAAGTGTTGTGTAGGTATACTCGAATTGATCAAAGGTTTGTTGGAGTAAACCATAATCCGTACCACTTTGCCTGAAGCAATACTGATATGGTTTACCAAAGCTGGTATCATCAGAATTGGCATCAATACGAGCTGTGGCCACTGGCTCTCCAAAATTGGTGGTCGATCGTGAAACTGAAAATTCTTCGAGGATTAGAGCACTTTGTCCATTAGGACAAATGATTTCAATCTCTAAATCACCAGCAAAAGAATGCTCCATGTTTAGACAAATTTGTTTGATGTCATCCGCACGCTGGAGCGTTTGATCCGGAGAAAAATTCAAAAAATTTAGGTCTGTACGATAACTCGCACCTGTTCCATCAGGTAAAAACAACGTATCCGAGCGCACTTTTGCCGTCGGGAAAGCTTTCGTTTGTGTACTTATTCTAAAATCTGCCTGCGGGTCATCCGCCAAGCTGCTAGTCAACTGTATAGTATCACCCGCACAATATGTCTCGTCAAATATTCGACTCTCAATAATTGGTTTTGGACTGACCCGTACTCTTTGTTGAAGTATTGTGGTGCTAGTACACCCCTGTTGATCTTGGATGGTTAGATTAATAAAATACCCCCCTTCTTCTTTATATTGGTGGCGCACAGAAGGACCAAATGCAATCGTCCCATCACCGAAGTCCCAGGTAAAGCTAGACTCTTGGTCTGATTGATCGTAAAACATACCACTCTGAGGGTATACCCCTCGTGCTGTGAGCTCAACATATTCACCAGGACAAACATCTATAAAACCTGTATCCGCTGGACTGATTGCCGGATCTGTCCGAACAATTTCGGCACGAATAACTTGACAACTTGAAACACAACTCAGCTCAGCCGCCCAGCCCTGTCCGGTTCCACTATCGTCTGATACGAATTCAGCTGTGATACATCCACTCGTATTGTCTGCAGTGGCCTGAATAATAAAAGGTCGGTTATTGTAATATGAATAAGAACAATACAGTAATGGTGCATTGGTATCTTCCCCGTCATAAAAACAAAGGATATCTCCATTCCCCAAATCTAAGGGGTAGAGTAAGAGCGATGCATGAGTACCTTCCGTTCCATCAGAGCATATTTTTACGGTATAATCTTCATTATTGCTGTATTCTCCATTGATACCGCCAGTGTCATAAAACCAGGAATTACAGGAAGTGATATCCTGAGAAAAGACTGTTCCCAAAACATACATTAGGCATGCGGTGATCAAAATAATTCTTTGCTTCATGATGATTACTTACTTCTTTCTGTAATTATTGAATGCTCGCCGTTGCTCCTTAGCAGAGTCCAAAATCAATACTTCTTTTTGGTTACCAAGGAGATATATTATCGGTCTACTGGGATGTCTTTGTACAACACCGTCTAATATCATTTGTAAGACCTGCGCTCCATTCTTTATATGGTTTTGATTTAGATGAAATACCTGTTCATGACTCAGCCATTTTTTTGTCGCAGGCTTTACTACCCAGCCATGCTGTATGTCAAAAGAAAGCTTTTCGTACATTGCGGGGTGCATCTTTTTAAGCTTATGTACTTCTTCCTTGCTGAAGACTGGGACCAATTCTGATTGCCCTTGCTGGACATTCTGTCCCATAAGACAATTAAAGCCACAATAAAAGATAACTGCAAGTAAAAAGTGACATCGTAAAACCATATACCCATCGTTTTTTCTATAAAGAAAGATCTAAAATTAAGAAAACTATAAAAAAAACAAAGGCATTCTTCGCTATTAATGAAGTAGACCTAAAAAAAGCCAGGATAAAGTGGACTCAGCACCGGCAATTGCCACATAGTTGCAAAACTGACTCATTGCCTGTAAAGATAGATAATGCCTTGTTCCTGACAATTGGGTAAATCGGGACTCTCAACCTTTTTCTCCTTCCATTTAACCCTCTTGACTCCTTGGCATTCTCAATCAGAGAGGGGCAGGTCTGATAAAATCAAGTACTTAAGCTCTTTTATTTACCCGGAAACAACTCTGCAGATATGATGAGGATACCTGAGCCATCAAGCATAAAGTGGGCTGGCGAACAGCTTGACCCTAAATAGCACATTTCCTTCGCTTCAGATCACTTCATGAATCATGCGAGTTAAGCTTAGTTCACTTTAAGACCAAGAACCAAACCAATTAATTAGGCCAAGCAGAATAATCCCAACTACTGAATGAGGTTTGTGGTAATGCTCAGCCTAATTAAGCATACTCATGGAGCCTATTGGATTTTCAACTGATAAGGCATACGCGCTTGAATACTGCCATTGATTTCAGACAGGGTTTTAAATTGTTGATAATGCGGTATTAGCTCTTCTAGTTTTTGCTCTAGTATTTGGCTTTGCACACTTGATTGTCCTGTTAGCTCCTTAATAAACTGCTCAACAGGGTCCTTAACAGCAGGGTAATATTTAAGTTGATAAGAATCTATTCCTGCGAGATTTGCTGCACTGGCGATGGCATCATCCAGGTCACCTAAGCGATCAACCAACCCAATATCCAAACCTTTTTGCCCTGTCCAGACACGTCCTTGAGCGATTTCTTCGACAGCCTCTAGCGACATATTACGCCCCTTTGCTACTTTAGATTTAAAATCCATGTAAGTGGTATCAATAAATTCCTGAATAATATCCGCGTAGGCTTCATCTAATGGCATTACTCCGCTACCTAGAGCGGAAAAACGAGTGGTCTTAACAGTGTCGGCATGAATACCCATTTTATCATTAAATAGTTCTTCTGCATTAAAAAACAACCCAAATACACCAATCGAGCCTGTAATCGTATTCTCTTGAGCAAAGATAGAGTCCGCATGACATGATATATAATAACCACCTGAGGCGGCATAGTCTCCCATTGACACCACGACCTTTTTACCTGCCTCCTTCGCCAAAGCTATTTCATGGTAAATTTTGTCGCTAGCTAGAACACTCCCTCCACCTGAATTGACTCGCAGAACGATGGCATCTATGTCATCATCTTGTCGTATTTTTCGTATAATTTTCGCGTAACGGTCACCATCGATAACACCGTTTTCATTAGAATTGTCAACAATTCCTCCTTCGGCTATAACCACAGCAATCTCATCATCTGAATCCTTGTCCTCGACATCCATTTTCTTATAATAGCTTCCGAAATCGATGTATTCAATATCATCATATTCATCAACGGCCATACGTTTCTTGAACAATTCCAGTATATCCTCTTTATGCCATGCTCCATCAATCAATCCTGCCTCTAATGCCAAGCTGGCACGACGAGACTCGTAATTATTCAGTATTTCGATAAACCTTTCTTCAGTCAAACCTCTTGAGTTAGCTATATCCTTAACCAAACGCTCCTGCACATCTTTAAGAAAGGCTCTGGTTTGAATGCGATTTTCCTCAGACATACTGTTTCTGCGAAAAGGTTCTGTAGCAGATTTAAATTTTCCTGCATAAAACACCATAGGCTCAACACCCAGTTTATCTAACATGTCCTTAAAGTAGACCAACTCGGCACCCAGTCCCCGCAAATCAATCCCTCCAATTGGATTGAGAAAAATACTATCTGCTGCACTAGCAAGGTAATAGCCTCCTTGTGTAAAATAATCGCCATAAGCATAAACAAACTTGCCACTTTCCTTAAACTTTTCGATGCCCTTACGCAGTAACCTGGCATTGGAATAAAAAGAAGTAGGCATTGTGGTGGTCTTGATATAAATACCCTTTATTTTATCGTTCTTAGCAGCATCATCCAAAATATCCAATACTGCGTGTATTCCTACTATATTATTATTCTCAAATGTAAAAGGTGGCCTTTCTACATTATTGGTCTTTTCAGGTAGATTGGTTTTAAAGTCCATTACCAATATAGATTCTTTTTTAATACCTGAATCCAACTTGGATTTGATCCAACCAGCCAAACCTACTCCTCCACCTACAATCATCAATACAAAAAAGAATAAAAAAATACCTACACAAGTTGCTAGTACGTATGCAAAAAATCGTTTCATTTTCGAGTTGCTTTCTATTTAACAAATAACAGTTCTTAGAAATCTTATTTCCGACCACCAATATGAAACATTTGATTCATCAAGCCCATCTTTCTTGGATGAATGCCGCCATTTTTTCGATAAACCCCTGAGCTAAAAAATTTTTTTTAATTTTTTTTCGAAAATATTTGGAAATAACTTCGAAGTGTTCGTATATTTGTATCAGACATCGAGAAACAGTTTACACATTTAACATCTCGATAGGTCAAGAAAAAGGTGTGTTTGGGTTTTTACATTTGGGGCAGGCCGCTCGGCCTGCCTTTTTTTTTATTTCTTTACTATGGACTGGAATTCTTTCACGAAAAAGCTTGTCATTCGAGCCACTCCATCTAGGATTTATGAGCACTGGTTGATTCCTGAACTAATAGAAAAATGGTTTCTGAGAAATTGTGTCTACTTCGATCCTAATGGGCATACCAGAAAAGATGACGAGCTGGCCAAAACTGGTGACCACTATTTGTGGGAATGGTACAATTGGGACGGGCAAGAAAAAGGCGAAATACTCCTGCTCAAGAAAGATCAACTTATTCGATTTAATTTTTCAGAATCAACGGTAGACGTTAAATTAAGAGAAATAGACCGAGGTACACTAGTTTCACTGACCCAGTCGGGTATTCCTGATGACGAAGAAAACAAATACAATGTTTACTACGGCTGTGGAACAGCATGGAGTTTTTGGCTTGCCAACCTAAAGGCCTATTTGGAGCACGGGATTATTCTTCACGACAAGGCCGCCCCTATGGAAGGCCCTGCTGATTTGATAGAGTTTGTTAATGTCTAAGAGTATCCGAGATTCACTGCGGTAAAGGGTATTCAATTCAAGACTTGTTATTAGCTTTATGCAAAAAATTCGATGAATTTAGATCAATCTACTTACAAGCAATTCCTCATAGACGCCTTTAATCACTATGTGCGCATTCACACAGAATCTGATTTTCACTCCAAAAGCTACCCAAGTACTGAGCGACAAAAAGAGCTCAGCAAGCTTCTTACCAAAGAGTTGCAATCCATGGGTGTACAGGCCAAAATGGATCAAAATGGATATGTCTATGGAAAAATCCCAGCCAATACGGACAAAACTGTACCCAAAATCTTTTTTTGCTCCCACGTTGACACGAGCCCAGACTGCTCTGGTAAGGATGTGATCCCAAGAATACACGAAAATTATCAGGGACAGGACATTACATACCCAAATGATAAAAGCTTGGTGCTCAATCCACAGATCAGCCCAAAACTCAAAAACAAAATGGGGCACGACATCATCACTGCCAGTGGAGGCACATTACTCGGTGCTGACAATAAATCAGGTGTTGCAGCCATAATGACGGCGGTGAAATATCTGACAGATCATCCGGAGATCAAACACGGCCCTGTGCGCATTCTATTTACGCCTGATGAAGAGGTCGGACGTGGTGTAGATCACTTAGACAAGGAAGCGCTGGATGCAGATTTTGGCTATACGATGGATGGAGAACAAGCCGGCACCTTTAACTGGGAGACATTTTCTGCGGATTACGCCAAGCTTACAGTTCACGGTGTGAGTATTCATCCGGGTTATGCCAAAGACAAATTGGTCAATGCGGTTAAGGTATCCTCTGATTTTATCGAAGGCTTGCCAAAAGACCGTTTATCCCCGGAAACAACCTCTGATCGAAAACCATTTGTCCACCCTGTGCGCATGAATGGCAATGCAGAAAAAGCAGAAATTGAGTTTATCCTTCGAGACTTTGTTACCGATGGATTGAAAGACTTGAGGACCCTACTGCAGAAGCTGGCCGAAAAAACAGAAAAGCAATGGCCGGGAAGCAAGATTGAGATTGAATTCAAAGAGCAGTATCGCAATATGCGCGAAGTGCTTGAGAACCATCCGGAAATTGTTGACTACGCTGTGGAGGCTATAGAAAAGACAGGACTAAAATGCGAACAACTGCCAATAAGAGGTGGTACTGACGGCTCTCGCCTGTCTTTTATGGGGCTACCCTGCCCGAATATTTTTGTGGGTGAGTATCATTTTCATTCTCCTCTAGAATGGACTTCTGTGCAGGATATGCTTAAAGCCACAGAGACCATTATTCATCTCCTGCAAATTTGGGAAGAGAGATCCTAATGGCTGATTACAAATACTACGCCCTCAATAAACCATACGGAGTACTGTCACAATTCACCCCAGATCATCCAGGACAGCGTACCCTGTCATACCTCATGGAGGTAGAACGTGATGTGTACCCCGTGGGAAGACTAGACAAAGACAGCGAAGGCCTGCTCTTACTCACCAATGACAAACAGGTCAATCAAAAGCTGCTTCATCCCAAAAACAAACACAAAAAAACCTACTGGGCTCAGGTTGATGGCCAAATCTCAAACAAGGCTTTGGAAAAAGTGCGAAGTGGAGTCATGATCAAACACAAAAAAAAGGTCTACCATACCCTACCCTGCTTCGCCAATGAAATTTTGCCCCCATCTGAGCTCTGGGAAAGATCCCCACCTATTAGATACAGAAAAAACATACCTACGAGCTGGGTGCAGCTCACACTTCATGAAGGTAAAAACAGACAGGTTAGAAAAATGATGGCTGCCGTAGATTTTCCCGTACTCAGATTAATCAGAGCAGCAATTGAGAAAATAAAGACCCCTGACACACCTGGATCTTATGAAGAAATAAGTCGGGAGAACTTTTACGCTCATTTAAAGTTGACATAATTGCCTCCTTTATTCTGCAATCGATCGCTATAGCTTATTTTTTTAAAAATGGTATAGTTTCACTTTGACGGTCTATTAGAGATAGTTCAACACAATCCTACCATATCAGATCTCGTTCCACAACTTGCTGCGGTAATTGATCCGATTTCAATTAGAGCAATTATTATCTGTTCAGAATTGCTGCTCGTGAGCCATGAACTGTCAAAAGGATAACCCACAAAATTGTAGACAGTTCCTTTTTTCTCAAAACATCTTAACTTTCCAACATAATTGGCAAACTCTTCGCAGATATAGACTCCAGTTTCCCAGTGGTGAATATAATGCAAACCTCCATCTGCAAAGCCCACATTTTCAATAATTGTTCTACGATGGGGTATGATGTCAGCATCATTTTTGCGCCTTAGCGTATCCTGAACACTGACATTTTTTGATTGAAAATCAGATCCATCACTTGTCTGCACGCTACCTACCTTATCGATATGGACAAAATAATGCTTATAAGGTAAGCTGTCATAAGGAAATATAGGACCCCAAATAGGCAAATCCTTTATTGAATTCTGCTCTTCTTCCGAAAAATCATACAAGAGGGGCATTTGATCCGCAGAGGCATCATAATTAAAGACCAGTTTATTCTCAAAGTAAAATATTGGATGCCTGAATAATTTGGAGATGACTCAACAACAATAAGTTTGCGACTATTGATCGTGGTCATAAGATTTCATTTGTCAATGAAGTATAATATCTTCCCTGAGGACTAAACACATAGGTCCACTTTGTTCTGATTTCCCAAATCAGACCATCGCTTTAAGACACAGCCGAATGAATACTAAGCAAAAAGCTCAAAAGCAAAGAATTATTCTCAAGGCGTGTTATTTTTTCTACAATAAGCATAAAGAGCCAAAAAGCCATAATGTAAGGTGATAGAATAAACAACTATCGTTTTCTATAACTTTCCTTCCTTTTTCGTCTATTTGATTTTTTTCGCTTTTTATAATCAGAAGAATGTCGCTTGCTATTTCCCCTAAATCTCTTGTTTTCGCGTTTCTCCAATAGCTTCTCCATCAGATCCGGTCGGTTCATTTTCTCCAGCTTCTTCCTGATTTTATGTCTAAACTGCTTTTTATGCCAGAAAAAGAACATGTGCTGGTTTCGCTTTTCTTCTTTGGTCTTGGCTGTGTATATCGGCTTTAAAGTATATGGATGAACACCAGTGTAGTAAATGATCGTGGCCACAGTCATAGGAGTAGGCGTAAAGTCCTGCACCTGCTCTAATTGAAAACCCATTTCTTTAGTCTCCGCAGCCAGATTGGCCATTTCCTCCTCCGTACAACCTGGGTGACTCGATATAAAATACGGGATGAGAGGCTGGTTTAGTCCGTGCTTCTGATTGTAGTGATCGTATTTTTTCTTAAACTCGTGGAAGTGCTTAAAAGAGGGCTTTCGCATCACCCGCAAAGTACCATCAGAGGTATGCTCTGGGGCGACCTTCAATCTGCCGCTGGTATGACGACACACCACCTGCTCCATATATTCATCTAGAGAGCCATCGTTTTTCTTATTATAGCTATCTACGAGCAAATCATAGCGAATACCACTGCCTACGAAAGCCTTTTTCACCTCGGGATGCTCATCTACTTTGCGGTAGAGCTCTGTCATGGCCTTGTGGCTGGTATCCAGATTGCTACATACCACAGGATGGATACATGAGGGAGCCACACAGCGGTCGCAAATAGACTGATCCTTACCTTTCAGTTTGTACATATTTGCTGAAGGGCCACCTAGATCAGAAATGTACCCCTTAAAATCCGGCATTTTGGTCACTTTGTCCACCTCTTTTAAGATTGATTCTTCTGAGCGACTCGCCACAAATTTCCCTTGGTGGGCAGAAATGGTGCAAAAGCTACATCCTCCAAAACAACCGCGATGCATATTCACAGAAAACTTAATCATTTCATAAGCGGGAATAGCACCTCTTTTCTTGTATTTGGGATGAGGTAGTCTTGTGTATGGCAGATCAAAGGAAGCATCAATCTCCTCTTCGGTCATCGGAGGGTAAGGCGGGTTGATGACGAGCTTTTGTTTACCCACGCCTTGAATTAACCGTCGGGCTTGTACTTTATTAGATTCCTGCTCGATATGCTTGAAATTTCTGGCAAAAGCAATTTTATCCTTTAGGCAAGTCTCGTGAGAAGACAACTCCAAATCCTCCCAGTTTTTATTCTTGGGCAGTTGCTCATCCTTATCGATCAAGACTGCCGTTTGAGGTATGGTTGTCAGGCTATCAAATGGTACTCCCTTTTTAAGCAGCCTTATGATTTCTCTCAATGGCATTTCTCCCATACCGTACACCAGCATATCTGCTCCACTGAGTGTAAGTATGTTAGGAAAAAGCTGATCTGACCAATAATCATAATGTGTAACACGCCTTAAAGAAGCCTCGATTCCGCCGAGTAAGACTGGTACATCGGGATAGAGTTGTTTGAGAATTTGTGTGTATACTTTTACCGCATAATCAGGGCGAAATCCGGACTGACCACCCGGTGTGTAGGCATCATCTGATCGCTTCCGCTTATTGGCAGTGTAGTGATTGACCATTGAGTCCATGCAACCGGAAGTCACGCCAAAGAACAATCGAGGTCGACCAAATTTCTTAAAATCACGTAAATCGTCCTGCCAATTGGGTTGAGTGACGATGGCCACGCGTAACCCCTCGCTTTCCATGATGCGCCCGATCACCGCATTGCCAAAAGCAGGATGATCGACATAAGCATCACCAGAAATAAGCACCACGTCCAGCTCTTTCCAGCCCCTTCCTGCCACTTCCTTGGCAGTTATGGGCAGCCAATCCTCTAAGCGATGTTTTAAAACAGGTAATTCATGCATAGCTACAAATATAGTGCATTTATGAATAGGATATATCGAAAACCGGATGTCCTAAGTCGCAGAATTCTTCGATACTAAGCAGCTCCTCTTTTCGTTAAAGTCACCGTAATCCTAATGTCTCCACTTTCTTAACTCAACCTAAGTCAATGTCTCGTAAATTTTCTCTTTCAATTTACGTCTTATTGATGGTCTCTCATTTCCTTTATTCACAGCGTTACCTTATCCAAGGATCAATTATAGATGAACAAGAACACCCCCTCCCTTTTGCCAGCATTTCTATTGTAGATGAGGCGCGCGGCGTAGTGAGCAATGAAGCAGGAAAATTTGAGCTAGAACTCAGTGGCGGTATGCATCAGCTACAGTTGTACTACGTCGGTTTTCAAAAGAAAACAGTCAACTTAAGGATCTCTTCGGATACAACCATCAAAATAATAATGCAGGAGGAAGTGTACAGCTTAAAAGATGTGTTGATTGTAGGAGAAAGAAATCCAGCCGAACGCATTATACGCAAGGTCATCAATCAACGAAAGGAGCATTTACGCAAGTCAAAACAATGGGAAGCAGAAACCTATGTCAAGGGTAGCTTTAGATTTGTGGACGCTCCTGAAAAAATATTTGGTGAAACAGTAGGTGGCATGGACTCTATTAGAGCTATTGACGAAAGAGCATTTATATATCTTTCTGAAATACAGTCTATCCTGACCTACAATGACGATGAAATTAAGGAAACCATTACCGCATCAAAGGTATCGGGAAGTGATAACATACCCAGTATTAATTCAGGACTGTTAATCAACATCAATTTGTATAATAACAACCCTAGGATCATCCAAGGGGCATCGTTTGTGTCTCCGGTCAGTAGTCAGGCTTTTCAGTTCTATAAATACAAATACCTGGGCAAAAGATACAGTAAAGGGAATACCATACACAGCATAAAAATCATTCCAAAAAGACCTGAAGAGCCCTGTATTACTGGTAAAATAGAAATCCTTGACTCCCTTTGGATGATCCATTCCTTTCAGGGTGAAACTACCGGCGGTAAACTCAATTATGAAATTTTTGATACGCTGCAACTCAACCTATCTTACAATCCAACAGAGGGGTTTTACTATATGGATCAGTCTGCTGTGCTAATCAGTGCCAAATTTTTGGGATTTGAAATAAAGGGTGCTTTTATGGGGAAATTCACTACGCTAACGACAGATCCATCCGATTTCAGTCAGTCCTTTAATGATGTATTGATCAGGTATGATAGCTCAGCAATGGAGGTGGACGATGATTCTTGGTCAAATATGCGCAAGATTGCACTTACTGAACTCGAACAAAAAGACTATCAATTTAAAGATAGCCTTTATCAACTGGAAAATGATCCAGTGCGATTAGACTCTCTGAGACAGGTAAGAAACCAGTACAAACCATTAAAGCACCTTCGGAGTCGCTACACCTATTTGTATCCCGATCTAAAGACGAGATTTAGGATAAATGGGCTTTTATCAAGTATAACCTATAATCCAGTTCAAGGTTTTCTATTGAACGAAGGAATAGAATTAAAAAAAGATCTGAGTAAATCGGATTTTCAAAACACCTATTGGCGCTATCATGCAGATTTCTCCTATGGCTTTGCCGATCGAGTCCTGCGATACGAAATTGGGTATGCGTACCAGTCGGATAATCGGTCAAGTTGGGACTGTGCGATCAAGGGAGGCAATAGTATAAAGGAAATCAATAACTACCGTTCGATGAGCCCTTTTCTAAATACATTTACCAATGTTTTTCTAAAAGAGCATTTTCACCGCCATTATGAAAGCAGGTTCGCAGAATTAGACCTTACCTTTAAACGCCTCAGGAATATTAGTCTGCATTTGGGTGCAATGTATGAAAACCGGCGGCCAGTTATGAATAATAGTGATTTTAGTATCTTTTATACGAACAGGGATTATCCAGCCAATACTCCTCAGCACATCGACTTAAGGAATCAACCAGATTTATTTGCTTCACAAAATGCATTTGTATTGACACCGGAAATTGTTTACCAACCCGGCGAAAGATACATTGATTACCCCAATTCGCGGATGATTCTTAGGTCAAAATGGCCGGTTTTTCGCTTTTCTGCAAGACTTGGTCTTCCTTTTGGAGACGCCTCTGCTTCTTTTTCAGAGTTGTATTTGGCTGTAGAAGACAATATTGTGCTAGGGCAGTACGGAAACAGTACTATTTTTGTTGCAGGAAGCTCTTTTATAAACACATCAGAGCTCTCATTTTTCGATTACCGCCATTTTTCTGGCAATGATTTCAATGTGGCAGATTTCGACTACGATCGCAGTTTTCTTTTGCTTCCGATATATACGAGAAGCACAGATGGCAATAGCTTGCAATTGAATGTGGAGCACAACTTTTCGGGATACATCATGAATAAGTTACCCTTATTTAGAAAACTAGGCATGGAAACGGTATTGCGGATGTCACATCTAGAAACAAAAGACATGCCGTCCTACACCGAATTTTCTATGGGAATCGACAGAATAGGCATCAATATTTTCAGACCCTTGAGATTAGACTTTGTATGGCAGTATGAGGGGGGTAAATTCCAAAAAGCCGGTTGGGTGATAGGCATCACTCAATCTCTTAATCAAATAAGTTTTTGATGGAACAAGTACGCTCTAACATGCGTTTTTATCCCAGATATTGTACCATAACCTGACAGCTAAAAAGCCCGAAACATCCGTTGACGCCCCGGGACTTTAAACCAATTATCGAATTGTAATCATTTTTTTCGTTAGTGTAATATCCAATGCACTGACTTTGTAGAAGAGGACTCCCTTCTGTTTCAATTCACTGGCACGGACTTTGAATTCTCCATAGCCGCTAGAAAAAATACGCTTGTCTGAATACAACAACTGACCGTCCGTATCAAAGATCTCCAGTTGTACCGGAGCTTCTCCGCCCAACTCAAACCCAATGAAGGTTGTACCCTTCACTGGATTGGGCTTATTTTGATAAAGAATCAGAGCCTTTTGATTATTCACCTCACGTCCAGATGGAAGCAGCTCAACTCTGAATAAAGAATTGTTTATCCCGTATGCCTCCGCTTTCAAGTCCGCGATGGACAGGACAGGAGTGCATTCAGACAGCGTATGTTCATTTTCAAAGAATATCTCTAATAGTTTTGTTTTCTCATGTATCCGAACCCCGCGTGCTTCATCCCAACTGAAGCGCAGTCGTCCACTTTCTTGATCAAAGTAAACATTTGATGGGGTCAATCCTTTGAGTTCCCCGACCGCTGAATGCAATTGCTGATCCATCCTGTCCAGCTCTATCGCAAATTGCATTCCAAAAAGCGGAGTTTCTAGAGGGTCGATAAAAATTTCTATGCTATTTCTAGTTTTATTTTTTCGGTATTTCAATCCTACAAAGGTGTCCGGATCTAGCACAGCCATGGACTGGCGGGAATTTGAAAAACCAGTAACATCTCCCATTTTTACCATGACAAAATTTTGATTCATGGCGTTATATTCCAGATCATGGATAAACAGCTCACGAGGAATCGGGTAGTAAAAAGGTTGATCTGGGTATTCAAATTCATGGCTACTGGGTATAAAGTCCCATTGAGGTACACCAGGAAACTCGTCAATTATACGCAGGATGGCTCGTCGGATCAGAGACAGATCAAAGGTAGTGACAGATTCAGAGCGATTGACATCTGCAGCGATCATTTTGTAGGGAGAATCTAATTTTTCCAAGCTCAGTATATGTCGCCTTATTCTTACTAAATCAATAGTGCTCAATGATTCATGGAGTTTACCTTTATTGTATTTTGCTGTTAATGTATAAGAATACCCAGTTGGCAATTCCGGCAATTCATAATGGCCTTGGGAGTCTGTTACCACTTCTTTATTCAGCCCCATAAGCGTTATCTGCACATCTTGCATGGCTTGGCCATCTGCCGTAGCAATATCTCCGGCTATCATAGCTGTAGTACGTGAGCTCTGGCAGTAGCCAGCCGGATCGGTGATTTTAAGCCTCTTCTCTACGAATGCTAATTCTTCCCCATTGGCATTCAGCATCCGGACGGTGAAATCAATCTCTTTGTCTAGGTCATTGCAGTCTAGCCGATCAGGTGTAATCATCCATAGGACATTGTCCTCACATACCTGTGGTACAGATGCTAAAAGTGTTTCGGGGCTGGCTTCCCACTCCCTAGACGCTGGGAGTTGAAGGTCGGATGTACGCATATTAAGGGGTAGACCATCAGGCAAGAGGGTCAAACTCAAGGGGGCAGTATCCTTTCGTCCAGACTCATCTTCTGCAATAAATAGTAAATCATTGAGTCCCAGATGAGGACACCCTACAATATTTCTATTGATAGAATAGCTGAGGTTGTTACCTATTGATCCTCTGTCAAAGCTCTCGGGATCCAGCGTTAGTGCCAGGTTATTTTCAAGATAAATTGTAGTATCCGCTGTAACGGCCATTAGCATGGACACCACGGTAACAGTAACCCTAACGGTAGCTGAATTTCCACAAGGGTCGGTGGCCATAAACTCCACTACTGTCGACCCCAATGGGTAGACTCCACTGGCGTCTTCCATCCCATTCCCTACAGGAGCATCATTATTTATTTCTATATCCTCCTCGGGGGCGCAGTTGTCTGTAGTTGTAGCGATCAAGGTCACAAACTCTCCCTCATCTACTGTCATATCTGTGACGCCTGATATCACAGGAGCGGTATTGTCCACCACATTTATAGACTGGCTCACCTGAGCTGAGTTTCCGCATTCGTTTTCTGCCGTCCAGCGGCGTATTAGTTCATATTCCTGCGGGCAATTACCGGGAATACTATCATCCATAATGGTCAATAAAGCGCCGCAAGTATCCATGAGTGTAGGATCTGGGCCAAAGTCAGGTATGATTGCATCACACATGACCGTCAAATCATCGGGTATATCAGAAAAAACAGGGGTAGAACAGAAAGCCTCCAATATCAAAAGGCGGGTAGCATAGCACATAGCATTGTTTCGGCTTTCTATTCTAGCATAAAGGGTGTCCCCTGAAGTGGTGTACGTCCCCGTAACAGCATTCGTATTATTATCTGCATCAGCCTGGGTGAGATGATAAGTGATGTTTACTGGTTCGCTCCCCATATAAATACTGTCATTAGAAGCAGTCGGCAAGAACTCAGCTTCACCAGCATCATTGGCGCATTCACGCTGAGTATCGTTGCTCAGATTCACGGTACTTACTGCGAAATCCCTCCCATAATCGTCTTCAGTTTCGTCATTGTTACCTGGAGTAGAATCGTTATCACTTGCAGTTGTACCTCCAGAAGCATTCGTGGCATCCGCTATTTCTGCCTCATTTTCATAACAAAGTCCATCAAAAGAAGACGAGGCGATAAAAAAGATAGACCTGCTTTCAGCATCACCGGGAGCTATAGGACCGTCAATAGTCGTTCTGAGAATTGATCCATTGGATGACCACATAGGGTTCAGATCCACATCGAATTCAAGACCGGCGGGAATCGTATCAGAAATATCTACATCAAAGGCATCTACCTCACCCTCATTATCTACTTCTATTAAAAACTCCAAGGTGTCCCCAGTGTTGTATTCCTGCGCAATTGAAATTAATGATTTATTCAGAGACAGATCAAAATCAATAACAACTGTAATCCTAACATCACAGGTATCTGTATTCCCGCATTCATCCTCGGCAATAAAGCGAATATCGTAGACCCCTTCGCTGTAAGTCCCTGAGGCATCACCCATGCCGTTTCCCTGCCCAAAATCATCTAAGGCATTGTTTCTAATACTGACCTCACCACAATTATCACTTGCCGTTACTGATAGATTCACATTGTCCGGTCCTTCCATCACTGTCATGTCTGTAGGACAATCGGTAATCATAGGCGGAGTGGTATCAATAATCATTATCATCTGAGTCTCGGAAAAAGATCTGCTGCTCAGACAATTGTGCTGAACCAGCCATTCTCTCTCAATACGGTAATCATCACTACTACAATTACCAAGCGTATCTTCTCGAACCACACGTATGCCATAATTACTACAGCTATCATTTAGTATTTCGGGTATTCCTGTACTGCTTTGGCCTGCTCTAAGCAGACATTCAACTGTCGTATCCCTTGGAAAATTAACCGAGATACTTTCAACTGGCTCTACCGTAATAACTTGGTTGCAAGTGGTAGTGCGGCCAGCAGCATCAGTGACGGTATGCGTTCTTATCACATCCCCCAACCCACAGGCATCGAGACCAGAATTATCATCTTGAAAAGTATAGCGCAAGGAGTCACAATTGTCCGTAGCTCTCGGCAAACCAGTCAAGGTCGTATCCGATTGGTCTTGCCAACATCGAATTGCGATGTCATCAGCGCATTCTGTTATGACAGGGGATGTACTATCAGCAACAAATACCGTAAAATCACAAATATTTGTATTGCCAGAAGCGTCCCAAACCTTCATCCATCCCTCCACGGGAGCATATATATCTTCACAGTTAAAATCAATACAGGCTGAAAAATTAACGGAGTCCCGACTGATACGGATGCTGTCAATGGCACAATTATCCCTACTGCCATCATCTATGGTCTGCCAACAAAGGCTTGCCTGACCACTGCCGTTCAATGACACATTGGTTTCTGTATCGCAAATAGCACTCGGCACTTCATCGTCCACAACAGTTAGCGCCACTTGACATGTGGTATCATTACCGCAGCCATCATCTGCCGTGTATAAGACAGTATAGTCGCCTATAGGCAGGCTACTAATTTCTGATAGTATATTGCCTGTAGCATCCTGCACAGCTATCTCTATCTCTACATCCGTATCACAGTTATCGGTAGCTGAGGCTGGAGGGATGCGCCCGTTGAGATCCAAGGTGCAGTCACTGCCCACAGACCTAACAAAATGATCGGGACAGCTCAATTCAGGTGTTTCAAAGTCCATTACTTTGATCTCCTGAGGACTTGGTATATCCCAAACTCTATCGCTGCACCAATCGCGCACCCGCCAAAACCTCAAAATAGTGATGCAACCAGGGGTATCTACATTGTATAGTTCTTCATTAATCAGAGCATATCCTGCCATACTACAATCAGTGTTGCGGATCACAGGTACTCCAGCGCCCTGAATAGTAGCGCTGAGATCGTAGTCCGCATCACAGGCAAAGACAGTATCTGCCGGCCATTCTATCGTTAGTGGGGGGTCATTGTCGTTTTCAAAGGTGATAGTCTGGCTACAAGATGCGGTCATACCGCCTGGGTCTGTTACTGTAAAGGTCCTGACCAATGTACCTATATGGCACTCATTTAGCCCCGACTCATCATCACTGTATGTCGTGCTCACATTGCAGTTATCGACTGACTCAGGCATCAAATCATAAGTAATTATGAGACTTGCAGAATCCATAAAGCCATAGGGAGACCCGTTGTAGTCCGTGGCTGCCAACTCCCAATTTCCCGCCTTATCCGTATCGAAAAGTGTTGTCAAGTCCGCCAATTCAGGTTGTATGGTTCCTGTCAGAGCAGCACAATCAAACGCATTTCCTGAAGGACTAAAGTTCACGTTCAAGTTGTTGCCAGTACAACTAGCATTTTGATTGATCATGCGATAGAAGCTACCGTCTGGAGCAAATAAGGAAATAGCAAGACCACTCAAATCGTCAAATTGAAGATCTACATATAGGCTCAAATCTATGATTCGTCCAGACTGACTGGAATTAACAATGGATCGATATCTTTGATTAGCACCAGTAATTCCTCGGCCTATCTCTCCCGGAGCGAAAACTAATGTATCCCTTCTAATCATCATTGGATCACTGGGTTCGTCACATTGTAAAGTAATGTCCGGTAAAGCTTGGCAATTAGGTGCTGCCTTATCTTCAATGGTTACATTCACCATACAGAAGACATCCGTATTAATGAGGCTAGCCATAATCTCTTGCCCGACATGATTGCATCTAAAGGAATCTACGGGCAATGTATTTCCATTTTCATCCTCTAACGGCTGTCCTGAAGCGTCCATCAATTCTATAGTAAACTGAGAAGGGTCACATTCTTGTGGATTGGCGATCACCATCTCCGGAGTGACTACCCCTCCCCCAGAAGTATCCAATAATTTGTAAATGTCCGTACAAGCACAGTTCTGAGCAGACAATAACTGCCCCAGCCAGCAGAATACTGCTAACACCCAACCCCTAATCATCATGTTGCATCAATTTGTTTATCCCCAAAAAAAAAGCAGGAAAAAGTACGAGCATTCAAGAATAGACAATACCCCTATTGTCATAAATTCTTCTAAAAATGTTCGCCTAAATTCCTGCTTCACGCCCATTCACCTTGGAATGGACTTTGTCCTAAACGAGTTGTTCTGTTCTCTATTTAAAAGGACGCCGCAATTATATGCAATTAATTTTAATATTTAAATAAATGAATACAAAATATTAACAATTAATTATTCATTCATATATTTCTTATCTTAATACGTACACGCTACTCCATTCGCTGTGTCCTTGGTAGAAAAAAGTCTTTTATTTTCGAATAGAGTACCGCTGTGCTCTATCAAATAGCATTACAACCCACGTGTAAACCAGCACCAATACTTGTTTTCTTGAGGCATAACCCGCATTATTCGAGAGGCTTTTTATCATGAGCGGCTCAAGTGCAATAAACAGAAGCCAAATTCTGCTTTTTGAACAGCCACATTTTTTGCAGCAGTCCAAAGCAATAGTAAGAATGGTTAGCTGAAGGGATGATCACTTATTGGAGACCGTTTTAGAATAAAGGATTTTTAGGAGTAATTGAAGAAAGACTTCCTCCCTCGGCAGCTTATCTTGACCAACGCCTTTGAGCTTTAAATCTGTTTCAACCAATAATTTCAAGACGTGTCGAATTTTCCCAACAGAATAATTTCTTGCTACTTGACCGTATTCCTTCAGGAAAAATGGAGACGACAAACCCATTTTCTGCAGTAGCTCTTTTTGGTTCTTTGATTTGTAGTAATGGAAAATGAGGGCTTTCTGGAAATAGCCAAACATGGCTGCTACTAAAAAAATTGGGTCATTGACCTTAATATTATCTAAAAGATGTCGGGCAATGAGAAAGGCCTTATCAGGTTTGGCCAATCCTATAGCTTTATTTAATTCAAAAACATTAAAGTCCCGAGAGACACCAATGTACTTAAATACATGTTCCGGCTTGATTCTCTCTTCTGCTCCAACATTGTGCAATAGTTTGTCAATCTCACTACTCATTTTAGCGAGGTCGCTACCTATGTATTCTGCGAGCACAAGATCCGCACCCCGCTCGAGCTGTCGATTCTTTGAAGCTACATAATTTTGAATCCACTGAGGCAACTGATTCTCATATAAAGCTTTTGGAGAAAAGACCACTCCATTTTCTTTGGCCAATTTATAAAGTCGCTTCCGTTTATCCAACTTTTCTGAAAGCCAACTCAGAATGAGGATTGTTGTTTCAGTTGGATGTTCAAGATACTTTTCCAACAAGGGTTTATTCTCAATCAGCTGGGCATTCTTAAGAATAATCAATCTGCGGTTTGACATCATGGGGTATTGCCGGGCTTGGTCTATTAACTGACCGGCGTCTATTTCATTTCCCATCAATACAAACTCATTAAATGCTCTTTCAGATTCATCTAGAGCATTCTCCCGTACGAGTTGAATGATACGATCAGCATAAAAGCTATCTGTACCAATTAGAAGGTAAATGGGAGAAAAAAACCCTTTTTCTACGCTTTTCTTAATATTTAGGTATTCCCTATCCATAAAAAGGAGAGCTTTGTTAATTTTGGCGAGCCTCGTAAGGTTCGATATTCACTCAAAAGTACGTTTTCAGTATGGAAAAGAAAAAGCCCCTTATTTTAGTAACCAATGATGATGGTATGTTTGCTCCCGGAATCAAACACCTGATCAGGGTGGCTAAACAGCACGGTGACATCGTCGTAGTTGCTCCTGATTCACCACAATCAGGTAAAGGTCATGCCATTACCATTGATGAGCCGCTCCGATTAAACAAGGTTGAAGTAGCTGACGGGGTACATGCTTATGAATGCAATGGCACTCCTGTCGATTGTGTAAAGTTGGCCAAACATGTATTGCTTAAAGACAGGCAGCCTGATTTATGTGTATCTGGCATCAATCACGGCAGCAATGCCTCTATCAATATCATCTACAGTGGTACGCTTTCTGCAGCTATGGAAGCCTCTTTAGAGGGCATTCCTTCTATTGGATTTTCGCTATTGAATTACTCTTTTGAAGCTAATTTTGAATTTTGCCTACCGCATATTAGTAGAATTATAGCATTTGCTTTAAAAAACTCCTTCGGCGAATCCAAATTACTGAATGTCAACATTCCTTACGTTCCGGAAGAGGGTCTCAAGGGAATAAAGGTATGCCGTCAATCCAATGCCCGATGGGAAGAAGAGTTTTTAGAATCAAAGGATCCGAGAGATCGCCCTTACTACTGGCTCACAGGCAAGTTTGTATTAGAAGACAAGGGCGAAGACCACGACTTACATGCTCTCGAGCAAGGCTATATCTCTGTCGTTCCTTCGATGCACGACCTCACACATTATGGAGCACTTAAGGCCATTCAAAATATGGAAGAACTATGATCAAGAACAATGTGTTTTCAGGTTTTTTTGTAGGGATTGTTTTCCCATTTACTTTTTATCTATTGATTCAAGGACTATTTATTGCCCTGGAGACAATGGACATCACCAACGGTCCCTTGAGCTACAAGGAGTCCATCACAGATCGCACCATCTACCTTATTTGTATCTGCAGTAATATTTTTAGCGTACAGTACTTTCAGCGCCGAGGCATGAAAGAAACGACTAGAGGAATAGCACTTATTACAGTTTTATTTTCCTTAGCTTGGTTATTCACCTATGGGAGAGGACTATTATGAAATACTTTTTGATTGCAGGAGAAGCCTCCGGTGACCTACATGGCAGCCATTTGGTAACTGCGCTGCACCAGGCTGATGTGGATGCTGAAATCCATTGTTGGGGAGGGGATAAAATGCAGAAAGCTGGCGCAAAAGTGCTGAAACATATCAGTGAACTTGCCTTTATGGGCTTCGTGGAAGTCTTACTCAATTTGCCTCAAATATTGAGCAACTTCAAGTTAATTAAAAAACAGATTCTTGAATTCAACCCCGATATGGTTGTTTTTATCGATTACCCGGGGTTCAATTTGAGAATGGCTGAGTGGACGCACCATCAAGGCATAAAAAACGCCTACTATATTGCACCACAAGTCTGGGCCTGGAAAGAAAACCGCATAAAAAAAATGCGTAAATACATTGATCAACTATATGTGATATTACCGTTTGAGAAAAAATACTTCGAGTCTCATCACATCAATACCATGTATGTTGGCCATCCTCTGCTAGAAGGCATCCCAAATAAATCTAAAGAACAGAACAAACAGAAGCAGCAGCAATTGATCGCTTTACTACCTGGCAGTCGCAAGCAGGAAATACAAAAAATGCTACCTGTAATGCTGAAGGCTCTAGCTCCTTTTCCTGATGTAAAGGCCATCATTGCCGGAGCGCCGAACATGTCAAAAAGTTTTTACCACCAATGGACTAAGAATAAGTCGAATGTATCTATAATGGAGAACAAAACTTACGAATTATTGAGCCAAGCCGACTACGCCCTGGTCACCTCCGGTACGGCTACCTTAGAAACTGCCTTGTTTCAAGTCCCCCAATTAGTGCTTTACAAAGGAAATTGGATTTCCTATATGATTGCCAAGCGATTTGTGAAGGTAAAATATATTTCACTGGTCAATTTAATTCTCGATCGCTCCGTTGTGCCAGAACTCATCCAAAATGCAGTCAATCCAAAGAACGTAGCCAGTCATCTGAGGCATTTAATGACCCCTGAACTGACACACGCCCAAAAGGAGGCCTATCGGGACCTCCATTATTTACTGGATGAGGGCGGCGCCTCAAAATTGGTCGCTAACGATCTTGTATCAAGAATTCAAACTAGAGAAAACTAGCTTTCTCACTCCGTGTCTGCATAACCATCTGACAGCTCTCGGTCAAGCAAGTACAAGCCACTTTGGTCATCACCGATTAATTCAACTTTGTCCATCAGCGTTCTCGCCAATGCTTCCTCTTCAATTTGCTCTGCCACATACCACTGCATAAAATTATGGGTAGTGTAGTCTTTTAATTGTAAGCAAACATCCACAACTTCATTGATCGACTCGGTCACCTTGATCTCGTGGTTGAGGAGATTCTCAAAAACGGTCCTCCACCCTTTAAATTCCTCTTCTGGCTTTCCAAGGGCTGGAACGACGGCCTTTCCACCTCTTTCATTGATAAAATGCAGCAACTTTAACATGTGCATACGTTCCTCGTCCGAATGACGAAAAAGGAAATCAGCTATTCCATTCAAGCCTTGCGTCTCCGCCCAGGATGCCATTGCCAGATAAAATTGTGACGACTCCGCTTCGACTTGTAATTGTTTATTCAGCGCTTGCTCTATTTTCTTCTTTAACATAATTTCATTTTTTAAAAGGAATATACAAGAACCTAAAAAAAATTGTTGTAGAAGATGGCATCTAGTTGTAATTCATAATTGGTCTTAATAAAGAAGTGAAGTTTAGGTGTAACAGCCCCGTAAATGATCAGACATAATTACTAAAATACTTTTTGTAATTAAGGCTTCCTTATTTTTGCATAAATGAGTCCTCTCTAAAAAGGGTTAACTTTAAATAATCATTGTCTGATGAATAGGGGGCTGATCCATTTATGTTAACCATCAATCAAAAACTTATGCCTAAGCTTAATCCAAATGGAATAAAATAAATGGCCGCCCCTGGTTCTTCTAACCCAGTAAATGGAATATGTCCAAATACTCTGAAATTAAGTTTTTTTGAATTTAGTGGTAATATTCGATAGCCAACTATAGGGTATGAAATATAATTCAGATTTGCACCTCCGCTGATTATTGTCCCTCCTAAACCAAATTCAAAGAAATGCTTTCCTTTTCCAACGTTTCCTGTAATATGATGCGGTATTGTAAGATGCTTTTCTAGTGGACTACATTCAAAAACACAAATTTCAAATGGTTCAATATAACCTAATCCTAATTTGTTACTTAATATAAATGACGGACTGATTAAAAATTGCTTTTCGTAGTTAATTGAAATTTCTGAAGCATCACCTAAAAGGTTTACCTGGATACTATTTAGAGGTCTTTCATAATCTTGAGCTAATAAAGTCGAACTCACCAGTACAAGAACAGTTATTAAGATATGTTTTCTCATGATTTGTGCTTTTTTTATTACCACCAACAACAACAGTATAATCATCATAATATAAGGGAAGAATTTCAATATTGTTTCCATTAGAAATCCTGAATATAAGTTAATTCGCTCATTTGCTTGATATCCAATACCTGCACCATAAGCTAATCCAAAATCACTTTTTATAGCTATTACAGCTCCAGAAGCTTCTGCACCCCATTTAGATTGAGCGAATATATTAATAGGTAAAATCAATAAAAGTATTAACGTTAAAATGTTCATTTTCTTGTAATTAATATTAAGTTCTAATTCTGACTAAAATTTATAAAACCCCTGATAATCTATTTTCATTTTCTCGATATCCATGGGCTTTTTATGCTCGAGACTCGCAAATACACCAAATACCATTTATAATTATTGCCTCAGTAGATGTAATATTCTGTAAATTCAAATTAATAAAATTCTTATAATACATGGGGTTTTTGATAATACCAGCAAAAAAGAGATTGGTTCTTAGATTATTCAAATTCTTCATTCTATTATGAAATTCCAATATTCCTAAGTTTTCTCTTTAGCTTGTTCTAACAAATTATTCAAATCTTCAATTGAATAATATTCGAACTCTTGACCAAATGTCAAAATAACAGGCTTATTAGCCATCTTAGCTTTGTATTTACTGTAAAGGTCAATTGCTTTTATGTCCTGATCCATTTTTTGTACTCCATATTCATTTGCAAAATCATAAGCGGTAATCCAATCATACAAACTAAATGTATCTGCACCTTGATATTTCAGAATCATTTTAGTTTTATATAACTCACTATGAATCAAGTCCATAATTTCCTCATCTTGCGCACATATATTTCCAATAAACAAAATGGCTGCGAGAGGAAATAATAGTAATTTTATAAAATCTTTCATATCAATTTAAATTTGTGTTAGCTCCTACTTCTTTTTATAGAGTTTCGGAATGGCCTCCATGTTATCTAATAACAATTAATGATCTCTCATATTACATGTAATACCTTATAGCTAAATTACCTTACAAACATAAAGTCTAACATCATTTTAATATAATTTAATTGCGCAATACAATTACATTTTAGCTGACATCAAAGCGCCAAATAGGATAATTATCTATTTTCTTATGCAGTTCAATAGCATAGTGTAAAAAAATCAAAATAGTTTTGATAAACACAATAGTTTCTTATTTTTGTTGTGTTTTAAACAACAATAACATGCTGGATATTCAAAAAAAAATTATATCTCTTTGTACAGAGAGATCCCAAAACGAAAAAGTAGTTCATACTCTGTCTAGAATACTCAATTTATCCAAAGACGCTACGTATAGAAGAATGAGAGGTGATAAATTGCTGGATATCCGTGAATTATCTTTGATTTGCGAGTATTACAATCTTTCGTTTGACCAATTTATTTATGGCAATGGTAATCAAGTAGGTTTTGACTTTTCGCCTTTATATGAAAACCTCGACTATGAGAGCTTTCTGTTAAGGCTACTATCTTTTTTAAATGAAGTAAAAGACAATACTAGCTGTAAAATCACTATTGTCGCCATGGATTTACCCCTTTTCAGAGAGTTAAATTTTGAGTGTTTGGCGTCATTCGTATATTTTTACTGGAACAAAACAGTGCTTCAAAAAAATGAATTTAAATCCTTAAAATTTAGCAACTATGAAATAAACTCTAGAATTAAAAGCATAATAAAAGAGATTTGCAAATGTTATTCATATATACCTTCGACAGAAATTTGGTCTCCGCAAACTATAGTAAGTACATTAAAGAGGATAGAGTATTACCATTCATCTGGGTTAATTGGGAATCCTGATTTGGCAAAAGAGATTCTAGAAGATGTTAAAAGGCTTATAAACCAATTAAAAGAAGAATCTGAATCAGGAATAAAATACACAGGTAGTAATCATTCGAAAGCAGAGAGTCCTGTGGATATCTCGCTATATTTATCCGAAGTTTACTTGACCAATAATCTGTATCAAATGAATCTGCATGATCAAACATATTCTTATTTAACGTACAACAGTATTAATTCTTTAACAACAACAAATAAAAGAGTAAACGAAGAGTGCAATCAATGGATTAACCACATCCGAACAAATTCTGTTTTGCTAAGTCAAGTTTCGCAAAGACAGAGATTGCGTTTTTTTAATAAATTAGAAAATGATATTAATTCATTGTCTAAAAAACTTCATTTAAACTAGATGTCAGTAACTATAACGTATCCATCCGGCCAGATGAAAATTATAAGGGCGAGTAAATATGCTCTACTATTAAATAGTACTTTGTAAAAAGTGTATCCTAAGGTATTGAATATACCGACTAATGTATCCCATATAATATGGTCAAATTCACATCATCAAACCCAATTATTGAAATGGGGAGAAGTATTCAGCATTCTCCACAAAGTCTTCATCAGTGAGGGTATTCATAAAGTTAATAAGATCTTTTTTGTCCTGTTCAGTCAAAAACAATCCAGTCTCCATTGTATTCAACACGGTTGGGTCCGCCGTAGTACTTTCTTTAATACCGGAGTTGTAGTGGTCAATGACCTCTTCTAAGGTAGCAAATCTACCATCGTGCATGTATGGAGCAGTTAAGGCTATATTGCGTAAGGAAGGCACCTTAAACTTACCGCGATCCTCTCTAAGGCCTGTCACCTCTTCTCTTCCCAAATCCAATATCTCCCCCTCAGCATCCAAGCCATTATTCATATATTGATCGTTTTCAAAATTAATTCCTCCATGGCAGTGCGCACAGTCTGCACCAGAAAGCTCGGGAAAAAATGGATTGTATTCTTCTTCGAAAAGACGTAAACCCCGCATCTCACTTTCTGTAAGCTCAACTTCTCCCGCAAGGTATTTGTCATATTTAGAATTATAGGAGACTATACTCAGCATAAACTGCTCCAGAGCCAGACCCATCTTTTCTGCCGTAATCTCATCATCACCAAATGCTCTAATAAACTGATCCCTATATTGTTGGGTGTTCTGCAGTTTCTCAATAACAGCATTGAGGGTTGTATTCATTTCCAAAGGGTCTTGAATCGGGAGTAAACTTTGCTCTCGAAGCGTCTGTGCGCGTCCATCCCAGAAAAACTCATTGCTATGCCAGGCTAAATTAAAAATCGGCATAGCTTGCCGGTGGCCAGGCAAACCCTCTACACCTAAAGAAAACTGCCTGCGATCCGAAAAGCCATCTTTCTGCTGATGACAATCCGCACAAGCTTGAGCGTTATCTTTAGATAGCATTTTTTCAAAAAACAACATTTTGCCCAATTCCACTCCCTCGACGGTTAAGGGATTATCCTCTGGCAATTCAGGCTGCGGCAATGAACCAAAACTGAGTTGATAAGGAGTTGGGTCATATTCCGCCATTGATATGGCTTCATTATTATCACTATCTTCACAAGAAATAAATAGCACCAGTATAAGTGCCGCAATTAGCTTTGAGTATGATATATTCATTTAATCATCATTAAAATTGGGGTTATTAATAAATTGTTGGTCAGTCAAAGACAAAAGAAAAGCCTCAAGATCTCTCATTTCTGGATCAGTCAAGTCTAAAGGTCTAATGAGCGAGTCCTTGGATGGGTGATTCCTTCCTCCAAGTTGATAATGCTTAATGACATCCATGAGATTAACAATAGACCCATCATGCATATAGGGTGCCGTTAGCGCCACATTTCGCAATCCAGGCACTTTAAATTTTGCAAGGTCGGAATTATTTCCTGTAATATTCTTTCTACCCTGATCTTTATACTCCTCATATAAACCGTTATTTCTAAAGGAGAAATCTGTAAAAATAAATCCACTATGACAGGTCGAGCAGGAAGTTTTTTCGCTATAAAACAAATCTAATCCTCGCTTTTCCTGGTCAGACAAGGCCATTGGTTTATTTTGATAGTAAAATTGATCAAATCGGCTATTACCAGAAATAAGGCTGCGCTCAAAACAAGCAATGGCACGGGTGATTACAAAGGGGTCCGGCTCTCTATCATAAGCTGCATTGGAAAGTCTTCTATAAGTAGAGTCTTTTTTGAGCCTGTCTGCCAATAAGACAATATTAAAGTCAAATTCTTCATGTTCTTGGATGGGAACCAATACCTGCATTTCAAGGGTAGGGACACTACCCTCTCGCAAAAATTAGGATGGTAGGCGACGTTGGCTAAAGAGGGGCTATTTCTATTACCTGTCCTTCCTTGCACACCAAGACTGAATGGTTCATCATCTGAAAAAGCCAGATGGGGATCATGACAACTGGCACAGCTAATACTGGAATCTAATGACATTATAGGATCAAAAAACAGCCTTTTCCCCAATTTCCAACGGTCCATACTAAACGCATTGTCTACAGGAACTTCTATTGAAGGGAAGCCAGGAGGAATCTCCATCAATTCAGGAAATGCCTCATGTTCTAAAGCATCTTGACAAGATGACAACATCACAAAGACGACCAAAAAAAGTAACGCGAGATAGGAGCGCAGCATAAAAATGTAAACTCTATTCTTATCGTATACTAATACTTCTTACGGCCTTAATTTTTCCATTGTTAAGTACCCTCAAATAGTATAGACCGGCACCCAAATCACTCAGACGCACACTGCCTTTATGATCTATTAATCTTCTTGTAGCCATCATCCTACCTGTCAGGTCAATCACCTCTAATTGGGCATTATTAAGCGTTGTTTCGGCGGATAATTCATAGTTTATTAAGCGATTGACATTGGGATTAGGAAAAGCATCAAAGGTAAATGAATGGCTCAAGACCACATCATCATTATTGCTCACCGTTTCACCTACAGAGAATACGTAGTCACGAAAATTCTCTAAGGCTTGGCGCGGCACTTTACCCTCACCATGTACCAGAACTCCTTCACTCAGGGAAATATCACGAAGGGCATTGATGTAATCAGCATCAAGATAGAGGTCAAGCTTCCCTGATGATGGCATTTTAGGGTAGGTAAGCTCGACAGTAAAATAATTTTGATTTCCCAAGGCATGAATTTCCATCGGCTAATTCATTGATTCTCCTTCCAGAGCCAAAAAGCGATACCCAGAAGCCCATCCCCAGTGCATAGAAGGCCATTTTGGCGCCAAAGGATGATCTTGATCATAAGATGCAGGATCTAAATGATTGTATTCCTCTTCCACTCCAATGTGAAAAATGATTTTCTACAGTGATTCAATATTGAATTGGCCTAATACCTCCTTTACATCATTATCGGCATTAACAAGTATCCATTTTTCATCCACATTGGTCTCCATTCCTCCATCGTGTATAAATGAAATGTTGCCAAGATGATACTGCAGTCTGTCAAGCTGAAAATCCTGACCCAAATTATTCTCTATCTCCTTGATTAAACTCAAAAGACGCTCCCCCTAATAAATGATTGATATTAAGCGTAATCTCTGTTTGAGTATGACTCCGAAAATTAGACAACAAGAAAATGACAATAAACAAGCTGAGATTTCTCATGTTATCGAAATATAATGGCATAATGCTCAGAAATTTAATAACTTTCTTTGACACTGAAAAGCTAAACCCAAAAATTAATTACAATTTGCTTATAAGCTACTATAAATTAATAAAATGAAATCAATACCCTGTTCAGTGCTCAAAAGCGTATTGTATAAGATTAGCACCCATTCTGAGGGCCTGTAATCTTTTCTCCAGCGGATCATTATGCACGGTTTGGTCTTCCCAACCATCGCCCAAATCAGATTCATAAGAATAGTAACATACGAGACGCCCATTCCATAGCAGACCAAAGCCCTGTGCCGGCTTGTCATCATGTTTATGTATCTTAGGCAATCCATTGGGAAAGGCAAATTTTTCCTTGTACACTGGGTGTTCGAAAGGAAGCTCTACAAATTCAAGCTCGGGAAAAACTTTTTTCATGGCTACCCGCACGTAGGGATCCATGCCATAATTGTCATCGATATGCAAAAACCCACCTGCTATGAGGTAGTTTCTCAAATTTTCGGCTTCCGCATCGCTAAAAACGACATTGCCATGTCCGGTCATGTGCACAAAAGGGAAGTCAAACAACTCGGAGCTACCAAGCTCTACAGTCGCATAATCCGGGCTAAAACCCGTCTGGAGAGTTTCATTACAGAAAATAGCCAGGTTTGGTAAAGCAGTAGGATTGGCATACCAGTCTCCTCCACCGTTGTACTTAAGCAAAGCGAGCCTCATACTTTCCTGACCATGCAAATGAACTGAAAACATAAACACACAAAACCCAACGAGTGCCCCGAGAAAATTAGCCTTTATCGACATATACTTAGATATTTTTGATTCAACCCACATTATGCGTGCACTCCATAAAATGTATTTTGTCCAAATTCTGTATTGACATAAAAAATGATGTCCTCATTAATAATAATGCATTAACTACCGCTCAATTTTTCATGAAGCCTTGAATTTGAAAAAAATCATACTCTCAGGAGTAGACGCATGTATAAAAGACCTAGCCCAATTTATCTGATAAGCGTGACGCTGCCATTTACCAGCTTCTCTGTACCATTGCAATCATAGACTACCTTATAAATGTAAACTCCAGGGAGGGCCAATTCACCATTGATCCTGCCGTCCCAGCCTTCATCTACATTTGTTGTCGCAAAAACCTTTCCACCCCAGCGATCAAATACTTCAAAGCTCATTATTTCATCAGTAATGATTGGATTATCAATTTTAAATAAATCATTCCTACCGTCACCATTTGGTGTAAAGGCATTGGCTAAAAACACTTCCTCACAACCGACCTCACTAGGATCTACTACTACTATTCTAACGGTATCTCGGGCCTCACAAGCATCATGGCGCGCATCCATGGCATAGGTGATCGTCTCTTCTGGATAGACTCTAGTAGCATTGCCAAGACGAGTGCTTATATTTTTGGATGGAGACCAAAAAAAGCTATTGGCACAGGAGTTGTTAACCCTTAAATCCAGCGTATCTCCTTTAAAAATCGTTGTGTCACGCTGATTAATTAGATCTGGTTGAAAATATAAGTCTCTTATCGCCTGGGCACTCAATACACGCGTAAAGTACTGAAATTCATCAATGTTTCCCCTAAATCGCTTAAACAGATTACCTACACAGGGGCCTCCACCTATCCTCCATGGCCCTGATGTTCCCAGTTGTATGGTCCCCCCTGCGGATCGAGCTCGAGAAGCAAACTCTCCATTGATATATAGATCTACGGTATTATTGATTTTAGTAATTGTGATCAAGTGCCAACAGGTACCCTCAGGCAATCTCTCTGCAAGAACTACAGAGTTATTGATGTCTTCAGATATAGAAACAGCGAGTGTTCTAGAGGGGTTACTGTAGGTAATTTGGAGGCTTTCATTGGAGTTGCACTGAGAGCGTTTAGAAAGGATTACAAATTCACCATTGTCGGAAGCAGGACGAATATAAAAGCTTAGTGTAAAAGCTGCTCTTCCAGGATAATTGGTAGAAAAGCTATTGTTGTACTGTAATTCTGTTTGACCATCTAGCAATAAAGACTCCCCCACTACCCCACATTCACAATTGATGTTTCCACTTGGTAGTGCTGCACCTATCTGGCAATTCTCAAAAGTGAGATGCTCCTCCGGCTGTACTTGCTGAGCGAAGATAATATCAGTAGCTAATACGGAGCTGATTAAGATAATAACAATTGTGTAATAAAATGCTTTCATAGCTCTAGGCTTGGAATTGAATTAACTTCCTAACGAACAAAAACCCATGAAGGTATTTTTGTTTACAGGAGAATGTGGAAAAACAAGGTTTTTAAGGCTGCCCTGCGATCCATCGTTTTCTGTGATTTACGTCAAAGCCCCAGTTCTAACTGAACAGATTGCCAAGGTTAGGCAAATTACCGCCAAAACCAGGGATCATTTCACTAATCATTTCCTTAGATGCAGCCTGTTCTTTCTCAGACACTTCACTTAAAGCAGACTCAAAGGCAGTAATCAGTAGATCTTCCAATTCCTCTTTTCTTTCTCCACTCATCAATTCGTCTGCGATTTCTATTGAGTGTATCTGCTTCGCCGCATTCATGGCTAACTTCACCTTGCCTTCTCCAGCCTCAGCTTTAATTTCTATCTGAGCCAGCTTTTCTTTGAGCTCGGCTTGTTTTTCCTCAAGATTTCCAAATATATCTCCAAACATACTTTTTTTAAAGCAAAGATAGTTAATGAAGCTGAATTGAGGGGAAGTGTATTCAGTTGTAATTGCGATCCGCATATTTACTAAGAAACCTGTTCACTCACTGCCTTCACGGGTTTTTCGCAATGAGCGAGAAAGCGGAATAAAATCAAGCAATCCTCCCATATACCTTGCTTAGAATCACACCGCTGGATATGGTGATAATATGACCGATTCAGGTCCTGTTCAGGTGAACTAAGGGTCACAAATTCAACTTTGATAAGGGAACCCGATCCTCTTAACTCAGGCTGGGCTGTAGTACAGCTTATACAGAACACCTATGCTATGGATGCCCACCATGATGCTTGTGAGGCTTTTTACAACTTCAAAATTTTAAATGCTATGGGTGTTTGATCTATATGACCGATGATATAATAGCTGCCCTTAGAAAAAAGGCTCAAGTCAAGCCTCTCAGATTTGACTTCCAATACCTTTTGCCCAAGCGCATTGTAAATTGACAATTCCCCTTTGTCTGGCTTAAACCCTTCTATTGTCAAAAACTGTTTTACAGGGTTTGGATAAATATTATAGCGCTCACTTTTCTCCTCTCTCGTAGCCACTGATATTGAATCTACAATCAAATATATCGGCTTGGTCATCAAGCTCAATTCTGGGGCAACACTATTTTCTATCACTGCATGATAAGTGCCTGCATCAGAAAATGATACGGAATCAAAAACGAGCTCATTGGTCCCGTAAATCGTATCATAAGGCATCTCATTTTTAAACCAATAATAAACATTTGTGGTGACCGTATCATCAAATGATAAATCCAGCTCAGCGTACGCATTGACTTGGGCTATTATAGTATCTCTTTTCCCAGCCACTTGCTGAGGGGCATACTCAAAATAACAGCCGAAACATTCAAAAGAGTCAACAATATGTATGAAGTCTTCAAAGGTAAACTGGTTGTCCGTGATATCCAGTTCACGCCAACCGATTTGCGAATAACCCTGTATTGTTTCAGAGAAAAAATTGCTACTTAAATCGAGTTTGCTTGCTCGGAATGACTGCGTATTTTTATTCTCTAGAAGACAGGTAGGAATGCCCCCCGTCAGACGATTTCGTGATAAATATACAACTCTAAGGCCTTCATTTTGCAGACATCCCAACTGGTTAGGTATGGCACCTTCAAAGTCATTCTCAATAAGACTTAAGCTTTCTAAATTCTCCAATTCTGCCAACTCTTTTGTTATATTTCCAACGAAACCATTTTTACCAATATTTAATCCCCTTAAGTTTTTAAGACCGGTTATTTCAGAGGATATATTTCCTTCCAAACGATTAGAACTGAGATCCAATACGGTCAATTTATCTAAGTCGTAAATAGCTTCAGGTATTTCACCTTCAAAATTATTGCCATAAAGGTAAAGCCCCATTAAATTAGCCAAGTTTCCCAGGCTCGCCGGAATGGGGCCTTCTAGATTGGTATTTATACTAATATGCAATTCCTCAAGACCACTCAAATCGCCTATAGATGGATTAAGTCTACCCTCTATTAGTGTGTTCAT